>JAWRVF010001180.1:0-98489 GCA_036785485.1 Physcomitrellopsis africana | reverse complement strand
CGACTGTCACAATCCTCAAGACGACGCAACCGAGATGAAGATCTTTAAGAACGACATGTTCTTCCTCGAATAGATGGCGAGATACAACGTGTTTGGTATCTCGACCTTGGAAGAGATTCTCAATGTTTGGTGATTTTATTGGAGATAGGAACAACTCCTGACGGTGTTCCAGATGTGACATTTGAAGGAAGTTACGAAGGTCACAACAATGATCAAATAACAGGGTGGTCTTCTCGCCCTGGAATGGGACACTATCGATGGCTGAGAGGACCCATCAATTACCTTCGAAGAGAACAAAGATCAGAATATGTGGGAAATACTATTCGCCGCATCTTAGACTTTCTACACATGTAATCACCGCTCCTCGTGGAACTCGTCCTTTATAGGGGGGGTAATGTCACGGACATATACATAGTTACTTATATGATCAGATAGAACTAGATAAAAGAAGGTAAAAGCAGGTTAATTCCATAATATCTTTAGAAAAACTTCCTAGAAACTTCATAGACGCTGCTTTGACTTTATAAGTGTCCATAGTAGACTTTTGGATTAGAAACTTGGTCAATAAGTTAGCCACATGTCGCACATGTTGGTAGCTTGAAGACCAAGCTAAATACGTGGCGAACATATAGGAAACTTGCCTTGCAAGTTCGACACGTGTCTTGCAACTTGGACACGTGTCTTGTAAATTGGATACGTGTTGGAGGTCCTATAGAACGTCGCCACTTAGCTCTTAGGTAGATAGTATAAATAGAGACAAGAGTGAAGTCTTCTTCACTCTTGTCAACTCCTTTCTTGTTTCCAGTCTAGTTCAAGAGTCTCTAGTTTTCTTGTCTTTTGGCATTAGCCATTCCAGTTTCTTTTTAATATATATACTTCTTTATATTTATTTCTTTGAGAGAGGTCTCACTTGTTTAATTGACTTCATCCAGTTATTGTCCTTGACAACACTAGGCCTTCTATTGGTCTTGACTTTTATTTTATTAATATCCTTGAAGATTGATCCTTCTCTTCAAGTTTTATAAATTTTATAAATTTCTCATCCCAGGTATGATCTCATGTATATTCATTTCTTCTTTCTTTGATGTAAACATTGAAAGTTGAATCATAGATATAAGATAGTTGGTAGGCAATTTTATCTTAAATGTTTGCAATGATCTTTGAATATCCACCCAATCCTTTTTCTTTTTTCTTTTTGCAAGCAATCCTATTGCTTCTTCTGTTTCTTTTCAATTTGATATCAATCCTTCTTCCTCTTTTTTATCTTTAAGCAATATTTCCAACTTTTCTTGCAACTCTCCATCAATTGCTTGAAGAAAAAATTCTACTTTATTAGGATCTAATAATTGCCTCTCCTTCTTTGATAAATGAGAATATTATCTTTCAAATTTTTTTAATAATTTTGTTGCTTGAAGATTATTCTTAGGCCTTTCAATCCATTCAAAAAATGACTTCGTTGTAATCCGATCATTATCTTCTAGAAAATGTTCATCCTTTAGTGTTTGAGAAAATTTCTCCTTTGAACCTCCAGCATGTCCTATAATAGACTTCATATGATTTTTTTATCTCTGATGCAGTAGCCAATTCAAATAATTGAACCATCTCCTTTTCAGAAACACGCTTCAATTTTATTTCTCTCACACAATACCTTAAATATCTTATAATATCCTTCTCTTAAAATTGATCAAATTTGTCCACAACCGCATGTAATGCTTTGTTTGTCATACCTTCTTTGCGATCTTTAACATGTTGTTATTGTACAAATAAAGAAAATGCTTGAAATATACTTACAGAGTTGGAATCAAAATATGTACCTTATTCTCCACTAGTACTTCTGCTTGTAGCTCTACTTAAAATATTACCCATAGTTCCTCCTTCCATTCTCTTGTCTTCCTTCTCTATAATTCAAATAGATCAAAAAAATCCAATTACCTTCTACTTCAAGCTTTTCACATCGGATTCACCAAATATATTATATGTTGTGAAGTCCTACTTGAGAATGCACTAAGCACCTAGGTGTAGAAGATAAAAAAGAAATAACAATAACAAGTCCTAATACCTCTAATAAATTTATGTAAACTTGCAATTTAGACTATAAGCATGCTTCAATTATTAAAAGTTTAACTAGATTTTTTAATTAAATATAAAAAAATATATCAAAAATCCTAAAGAAATCTAATCAAATCTTGGTCAAATCTTGAATAAATCCTACTCAAATCCTAAACAAATCTTAAACAAATCCTAATAAATCTTAAACAAATTTTAAATAAATCCTAATAAATCCTAAATACTTTGGTCAAACACTAACCAAATCCTAACCAAACGCTGTTATACTGCATTTACGTGCAGTGTATAAAAATATTAAAAATCTTGTATCTATTATTAATATATGTGTGAGTGCTAGAGGTTATTTTAGAAGATATTATAAAGAGAGGATTTATTATAGCTACTTAATTAGTAAATTAAAATGGCTATTTATTTTGTTCCTATCTTATTTATATCCTAGAATAGACTCTTTTGTAATTAGAAGAAAAGTAAAGATTGTTTTACCTTTCTTGTTGACTTTTGAGGTAGAATGGACCTTGTGAGGGGTAAGAAAGAAGAGCATGGGGTGAATAAGGCCCATCCAATAGGATTTGACTGCCCATGTGGGCGTCTCATAGTCTAATATGGAATGAAAGGGAGATACACTCCTCTTGCTAGACCGAGGAGAGAGGCAATTTTGAGTGGTGAACTTTGGAGAGAGATAGCTCCGAGGAGATAGAAGGAATTGTAATGAAAATTGGTGGGTGTGTTTTTCAAGTTGTGAGAGTTCTAGAATCTATTCACTTGCTTGTTTTGGAGTTGTGAGCAAAAAAATTATGCTTGTTTTAGTAGAGTAGAGTTTGCTGCCACCCGATGAAGAGGGGCAGAAATTTCGAGCTGCTATTGCAAGTTTGATTTCGACTCTTTCTTAGTGAAATATATAAAGAGTGTGAAAAATTGTGTTAGCTTTCTATCAAGACATCTCTTGTAGCATTTGGAGTTGGAGAGCAAAAGTTGTGAGCTTGAGAGTGGGAAAGGGTTTGCTGCCACCCGATGAAGAGGGGCAGAGACTTTGTTCAACCACCTAAGTCGGACAGTCTCTTCAATCTTTTTGATATTTTAGGTGCTTATAGTAGCTTGTGTAAGCTTTCCACAAAAACAAAAATCAATACATTTGGAGCTTTGATGAAAGTTTTATGAGCCGTGAAGTGTCAAAGAGGGCAAATTGTTGCTAGGGTTTGAAGAGTAGAATCAACTAGCTACAAAATCTGGAGTTTGAGAGGCATGCATGCGAAATTTTAGAATAATTTAGATGATGGAGTGAGCTTTCTAAAAAGCTATTGCATGTCCAATTTGGAGAAGGGAAGTGATCACAACAAAGGCTGAAGTGAAGAGGAGCTTTGCTGCCTTTGCATTTGCTTGGAAATTTTAGCGCCTACTTCTTTTAGCCATAAATTTTAAATGGTAAGTCATCTATTTGTGAAATTTTGATATGTTTTACAATGGATTATTGGCTTTCCATAGGCTATAAGCACGCTTGATTCGACCTTTGGATGAATTTTTAGTGATTTATTTAGTTTCAGCTTGTTGTATAACTTGTATTCCTCATATGCGGTTGTATTTTGAGATATACTTGAATACATATATACTTTGCTTATACCTTTTATACAAGTATATATACTTGTATTTATATCAAGTATTTATACAAGTATTTTATAAGTATTATATATAATATTTATACAAGTATTTGTACAAGTACTATACCAAGAATTATACCAAGTTTATATAAGTATTTATACAAGTATTATATAAGTATTTATATAAGTATTATTCAAGTATTTATACTTTATATTTGTACAAGACTTGTACAAGTATAATACAAGTATAACTTGAAAGCTTGAATAAATATTGTGTAAGTATAGAACATACTTGCACGGCTTCCTCTCATGTTCCCTGCTAGTTCTAGTAGCAGCTAGGAACCCGGTGTTTTCCCAAGGCGAATTCTCTCTACACGACATAATTGGTGCTTCCACTGAGAGCTGCTTTGGGACTACTAGTTTTGGCTAAGGTAATATAGAGGATTTTGGAGGGGCTTCTTTTGGAGCCCAATCAAACATGGACACCATTTTGGAAGCTTTGGCAATATTTATGGATCAATATAAAACTCAAGCTAGAGATAATGGAACTACCAAGGCTTTGAAGGGTGTTGTTGACAAGATTGGAAGATTTGACGGAAAGGACATCACCAAGTTTTTGAAGGTTTATGTTTGTGAGATGGAGGTGCAACAGGTACTTGAGGCTCGAATGATACAAACTTTCACATTAGCTGTTGTGCTTGAGATTCGTGAGAAAGTGGAAGAAATTCGAAGGGATGCAAATGTTACTACTTGGATGACATTTGAAGAGAGATTGCGTGATGAGTATTTTGAAGAAGACTCAGAGAGGATGACCAAGAGGTCTTTTATTGATTGGATTGAACAGCGGCCTGGAAATACTATGGGTCCAAATGAATTACTGTGAGATTTTGAGAAGAAATACAACCAATTGCCTTTAGCAGAAAGGCGTCTTTTTGATACTAAGAAGGCTGAGTTGTTCTTGCAAGCAGCAGATGATGCTTTGGAAGATAGACTCTTTTTGCTTTTAGGTGATCGAACCACCGAAGGAGGTTTTACAAATGATTGGAGGAGAGTAGAGGAAGCAGTCGCTCTTGTGGCAAAGCAACAGAGAATGAAATCCAGAAGTGTGACAACTCAGATAGATGTAGCACCAAAGCCTGCTACAAAAGCTTCCAAGGTATCATTTGCTCCAACCTCTTCAACAACATCTCCTAAGATGGTCAAGACAGTTGAAGAAAAAACTTTAGATGAGCTTATAAAGGGTATTAGGGATTTGAAGGTGGAAATGAGTGAATTGAAAAAGTCTCGAGACCCTCAATCATTTGAAGGTGCAAGATCATTTGTGAGGAAATGCGTTTATTGTGATGGAGAAGATAGTCACAATCTTCAAAGTTGCAAATCATGTGATGAAGCTATTAAAGCACGTATTATTGTCTTTAAAGATGGTAAGATTTATGATGCATCTACTAACTTGCCTTTGAGTACCAACTTTGGCAAGGGAGGAATAAAAAAGCTTATGGAAGAGAAGATGAGAAGGTCTAATTGTTTACATGGACAAGGTGCTGAGACATTCCATATAGGAGTAGAGCAACAAACAATTAAGACTTTAGAAGCTCCATCTGTTGAAATTTTGCGCAGAGGGGCTCAAGCTATTTGAAATATCACTGGTTGGGATGACCCAGTTGAAACAGCTAGCATCAAAGTTTTTTTAGGTCAAGTTCAAGACAAAACTAAAGACTATGATGTCTTTGTTGAAGAGAAGAGAGGGCGAACCTCTGAGAATGATGATACAGAGGAGCCAATATTTAAGAGAAAAATCTAGGAGCTCAAAAAAAATGAAAAGGTAGAAGGTCCTGCTGCTCATACACGGCAAAGACCTAGGAGGTCCTCTATCTTTGATCATCCACGAGAAGGGCCACTTCTAAAGGAAAAATGGAAGGAGAAGACAGACAATGCCAAAGAAAAGGAAAAGGAAGCTGATTCTAAAAGAAAAGGTAAGGGACCTGCCTATAAGCTTCAATCTAACATTGAGTCTTCCATTGACATGAAAGGGGTGTTGGAAGAAAGAATCTTGGATGCCAAGATTGAATTTACATTGAGAGAGGCTCTTGGCATTGCTAAAAAAGATTTTCATGAATTGATCATTGATGTCATTAAGAGGAAGAGACAGATGACAGTTGAAACAGTCATGATGAAGGCTCTGGACATGCATATGACAATCATTAAAAAATCAATCTACAAATAAAAATGGTGGAAATAGAAGGATAAGGGTGCTTATGACTCAAGGAAAGAAGAAGCAATGGATGGAATAGTATCTGTGGCAGCACATGGGAGAAATACTGAGGTAGAAGTGAGGACCTTTGATTGTGCAATTGTGCATAGGATTGATAGAGAAGACAAAGAAGGAATGGATTATATTCAACCATTTTGGGCTAGAGCTATCACAAAAACAAGGGTCAAACTTGGAGGATTAGATGAATCAATTTTGGCTCTTCTAGACCATGGCTCAGAGATAAACATTATGTCTCGAAATATTTATGAGAAAAATAAATGGCCAATTGATACTAATCATGGATGGGTTATGAGGGTTGCAAATTATGGGCAAACACAATTATTTAGAGCTTGTCCGGCAATTGCGACAAAGATTGGAGATGTGGAAGTAGAACAAAATTTTTTTGTTCAAAATGATGGTGCTTATCCCGTGATATTAAGACAACCTTATATCACTGCATCAAGAATGGAAACCAAGGTGTTGAATGATGGATCTCATTATGCACGAATTCGAAGCTGTGATGGCAAGAAATCTGTACAATTCTTGATAGTGAAGTCTGAACATGAGAGGCATCGAGTTTGTCTTAGGGATGGGCCGCTGCCTAATTCTTTACACTTTTTGGATTTCTGAATTGCACTCGTGGAGAATGGAGATCCACGGGTGCAGAAGGACCGAATATTTTTGAGCTCTCCAATATACATGGCATTAAAAGTGGATTTATTGGAATGACTAAGTGCGGGTTTGTGAGTTTTACGGATATAAAAGATCTCGACCCTGTAAATAAAAAGATCATTAAAAAGATGGAGAAAAATCTAAAAAATATAAAGGCTCTTTTAAATGGTGAGTATATTTCTGGAATATATGAAGAAAAAGGCATTGGAGATGATATATTGCAAGTTTTATGCAACTTGCAAATTAAAGAAAAAGAAAGTAATGGTACAGATATTATGATTGAAATTCACTCGAGAGCATTGTATCAAGAAATAATAGATGCAATGAAAAGCAAGGATTTATGCCAAAGTTATAAGTTGGATCTTGAGGCCATGGTAAATACAAAATATAAAACAGTGGCCAAAAAGGTAAAGCCTATAGCAACTCAACTTCCATTGGATACTGATGAGCATGTCAAACAAGCAGAGAAGGAGCCAAGTTTAAGAGAAGCTAGGAAGATTGGGCACAAGTTTACTAAAGAAACATTAGCAAACTTGAAGATTGGAGGGAGAGAATTCTTGTTAGAACAAGGAGAAAAGAGGTTTTAAGAGATGCTCTCAAAACATGGAAAGGCCTTTGCCTCTTCACCAGATGAGATTGGATGTGTGCGACCAGGTTTAGTAGCACCCATGGTTATTTTTATAATACCACATGTGCCATGGGATTTGAAGCCAATACCGGTTCCACGAGCATTACTTCTTAAATTAGTTGACTTATTGAAGGAGAAAATGCATATGGGAATACTTGAGCCTTCAATGGCTCCATATTCTAATCGTTGGTTTACTGTTCCTAAGAAGTCTGGAGCATTACGATTCATCCAAGATATGCAACCAGCTAACCAGGTTACCATTAGGAACAAAGGATCAGGACCAATTGTGGATGAAGTAGCAGAAGCGTTTGCTGGACATGCCATATATTCCATTGGAGATCTATACTCTAGTTATGATCAATTTCAATTGTCTATCAAAAGCAGAGACTTGACGACCATGAAGACTCCGTTAGGGTTGGTTTGAATGTGTACATTGCCTCAAGGTGCTACAAACTCAGTGGCACATATGCAAAATGCAATGAATCAAATCTTGAGAGAGTTTGTACCAGAAAAGACTATATCCTTTGTGGATGATATTCCTATCAAAGGATATAAAGAAGAATATAAAGACTCTACTTTGGATAATGATAGTTGCAGAGCATTTGTAAGAACGCATATTAAAGATGTTGATAGGATTTTATGCAAGATTGAAGAAGAAAATTTGACCCTTTCAATTGAGAAGTCTAAATTTGATTTTGAAAAAATTTTGGTAGTTGAACATCTTTGTGGACGGTATGGAAGAAGGCCTAATCCTGAGAAAATTGATGCTATTGCAAAAATGATGGCTTGTAGTAACATCATTGAAGTGAGAAGGTTTCTAGGAGCATGTGTCTTCTATCAAATATGGATACCTCATTTTGCTCACATATCAGAGCCTCTTTACAAATTATTAAGGAAGGGAATTAAATTTCATTGGAAACAAGAGCAAGATTTGGCGATGGAAGACTTGAAAGGAATTTTAAAGTCACCTCCAGTTTTAAAACAAGTTGAATATGAGAGTGGAAGACCGGTGATTGTTACAGTGGACACAAGTCCAATAGCCATAGGGTGGGCTGTTGGCCAGGATGATATAAAAGGAGATAGATTTGCTATTTGTTTTGGAGCAAGGATTCTTACAGAACGCCAGAGAGCATATCCTCAAGTGAAGAGAGAGCTTTGGGGTGCACTTACTGCTCTAACAACTGAAAGAAATTACTTGATTGGAGCAAATGTTGTGTTGGAAACTGATTGCTTACCTCTTCTTGGTATGATTGCCAATTGTTCTTCACCAAACATTGCCATGCTTCAATGGATAGCATATATCAAGTCATTGAATCCAGTTTTTGTACACATTGTTGGAAAAATGAATCCTATGGCGGATATGTTATCAAGGGCCAAGTATTTTCATGAAGAAGAAATGATGGCTCATGAGGAGAGTGAAGACCTTTTAGAAGAAAGGTATGTATTGGCTGTTGATAGAGAAAATTTAACCAATGACATCTTGCCATTCAAAGTAGAATTATATAAGGGGAGACTACAAGATATTGGACTCTATTTGAAAGATTTCAAGAAGCAAAGAAAAGACGGGGCGGATAAGACGAATTTTGAAAAAGATATCGACATTTTTGAATCCAATCCGACTGAATGAGATGACTTCGAAGAGGCAAAAGAATCAATAATTATTTTGAGAGCAAAGTGATGATCTCAAACCAAAATCCACGCTAGAGATGATGCCTCACTTGGCCACAGAGAGCGCCACTTATACAAAGATTAAGGAATGATATTGGTGGAAGGGTTTATATAAGGATGTTGAAGAATTTGTGGCTTCATGTGTTGTATGTCAACTTCAATCTAAGGCCCGATACATGGATGAACTACATCCTATTTATCCTCCTTCAATTCATTTCCAATGGATGATTGACTTAATTGCAATGCCACCTGGAATTTGGGGAATGAAGTATCTTGTTTTGGCAAGGGAAGAGCTCTCAAACTTTGTTGAAGGAAGAACTCTTCGAACCAAGACTACGGAAGGAATTTGCAGATTCATTCTTGAAGATATTTTTAGTAGATATGGAAGTATTGGAAGAATGAGAGCTGATAGGGGTGAATTAGATGCAATTGAAATAAGATCGTTTTTCCAAAGATATGGTATACAGCTAAGGTTAATAACTGCTTACAATCCGGAAGCTAATGGCAAAATAGAGAGGGGGCACCCTTCTATCATTCATGTCTTAGTTAAGGCTTGTAAAGAGAAGCCTAATCTTTGGCCTAGGCTATTGCCATTTGCATTATGGGTTGATAGAACCACCCATAGCACTATCACTGGATATATGCCAGTAGAACTTATGCATGGATATAAGCCTATTATGCCTGGAGAAGAATCAGTTCCAACTTGGATATTTTTGTCTTGGGAAGATGATATTACAAGAGAAAGACTATTAGAACTTCGCATTCAGTAGCTTAGAAGATTGCCTGAAGATATGCAAATAGCATTAAAAAGGCTTAAGGCTGTTAGATTGAGCAATAAAAAGAGATTTGACAAAACCCATAGAATGAGGTCTAAGAAAATTGAAGAAGGCGACAAGTACCAGTTATTGATAGCCTTTAATATTAAAAACATCAAGATAAAGACAATGAGTGTTTTGACGTATATATTAATTATATATATGTTAAAGTGCATATCAATGCTACTTATTCACTTTGTGAGTTCGATGGAATTTTATTGAAGATCCTAATAGCAGGCAAAAGAATTAAAGCATGTAGAAGAAGGAATGGGAAGTTTCACACCAATGACCTTGAAGAATTCTTAACTCCATCAAAAAAAAAAAAAATACCAGAAGACGAGGTAGAGATTGACATGGAGGATGAAGATGATTAAACTTGGCATATACCGGAGGATGTGCAAGTTTAGAGTAGAGGACGTTACAGATGACAAGAACAGACAAAAATATGAAAAATCTTGTATCTATTATTAATATATGTGTGAGTGCTAGAGGTTATTTTAGAAGATATTATAAAGAGAGGATTTATTATAGACACTTAATTAGTGAATTAAAATGGCTATTTATTTTGTTCCTATCTTATTTATATCCTAGAATAGACTCTTTTGTAATTAGAAGAAAAGTAAAAGTTGTTTTACCTTTCTTGTTGACTTTTGAGGTAGAATGGACCTTGTGAGGGGTAAGAAAGAAGAGCATGGGGTGAATAAGGCCCATCCAATAGGATTTGACTGCCCATGTGGGCGTCTCATAGTCTAATATGGAATGAAAGGGAGATACACTCCTCTTGCTAGACCGAGGAGAGAGGCAATTTTGAGTGGTGAACTTTGGAGAGAGATAGCTCCGAGGAGATAGAAGGAATTGTAATGAAAATTGGTGGGTGTGTTTTTCAAGTTGTGAGAGTTCTAGAATCTATTCACTTGCTTGTTTTGGAGTTGTGAGCAAAAAAATTATGCTTGTTTTAGTAGAGTAGAGTTTGCTGCCACCCGATGAAGAGGGGCAGAAATTTCGAGCTGCTATTGCAAGTTTGATTTCGACTCTTTCTTAGTGAAATATATAAAGAGTGTGGAAAATTGTGTTAGCTTTCTATCAAGACATCTCTTGTAGCATTTGGAGTTGGAGAGCAAAAGTTGTGAGCTTGAGAGTGGGAAAGGGTTTGCTGCCACCCGATGAAGAGGGCAGAGACTTTGTTCAACCACCCAAGTCGGACAGTCTTTTCAATCCTTTTGATATTTTAGGTGCTTATAGTAGCTTATGTAAGCTTTACAAAAACAAAAATCAATACATTTGGAGCTTTGATGAAAGTTTTATGAGCTGTGAAGTGTCAAAGAGGGAAAATTGTTGCTAGGGTTTGAAGAGTAGAATCAACTAGCTACAAAATCTGGAGTTTGAGAGGCATGCATGCGAAATTTTAGAATAATTTAGATGATGGAGTGAGCTTTCTAAAAAGCTATTGCATGTCCAATTTGGAGAAGGGAAGTGATCACAACAAAGGCTGAAGTGAAGAGGAGCTTTGCTGCCTTTGCATTTGCTTGGAAATTTTAGCGCCTACTTCTTTTAGCCATAAATTTTAAATGATAAGTCAGCTATTTGTGAAATTTTGATATGTTTTACAATGGATTATTGGCTTTCCATAGGCTATAAGCACGCTTGATTCGACCTTTGGATGAATTTTTAGTGATTTATTTAGTTTCAGCTTGTTGTATAACTTGTATTCCTCATATGCGGTTGTATTTTGAGGTATACTTGAATACATACACACTTTGCTTATACCTTTTATACAAGTATATATACTTGTATTTATATCAAGTATTTATACAAGTATTTTATAAGTATTATATATAATATTTATATAAGTATTTGTATAAGTACTATACCAAGAATTATACAAGTATTATATAAGTATTTATACAAGTATTATTCAAGTATTTATACTTTATATTTGTACAAGACTTGTACAAGTATAATACAAGTATAACTTGAAAGCTTGAATAAATATTGTGTAAGTATAGAACATACTTGCACGGCTTCCTCTCATGTTCCCTGCTAGTTCTAGTAGCAGCTAGGAACCCGGTGTTTTCCCAAGGCGAATTCTCTCTACCGGACAACGCTAGTCAAATCCTAATCAAATCCTAAATATCTTGGTCAAAGCCTAACATACCTTAAATAAATTCTAATAAATTCTAATCAAATTTTAATTAAATCTGAGTTAAATCTTAATTAAATCCTACTGAAATCGTGATCAAATCCTAATTAAATCCTAATCAAATCTTAAAAATCCTAATAAAATCTTAATCATCCTAATAAAATCTTAATCGAACTTCAAACAAATTTTAATAAATTCTAGACAAATCCTAATTAAATCCTAGTCAAATCTTGATTAAATCCTAACTAAATCCTAATCAAATCCTAATCAATTCCTAAATATCCTAATCAAATCCTAATCAAATTTTAAAGAAATCTTAATAAATCCTAACAAAATCCTAATCAAATCTTAAACACCATAGTCAAATCTTAGTCAAATCCTAAATAAATCCTAATAAATCTTAATCAAATCCTCAATAAATCCTAATCAAATTTTTACTAAATCCTAATCAAATCCTAATAAATCCTAACAACCCTAATCAAATTCTAATTAAATTCTAACAAATCCTATATGAATTGTAACAAATCCTGTAGCAGATTTAAACTACAATGGCTAATGATCTAATCGTTGATCTTAGTCCAAATTTCATGTAGCTTTTAACAATCAAGTTGAAAACATACATAAAAAATTTGAAAGAGATCTAAATTACCAAACAAAATTTATGATCAAACTTGTATTTGGGTGTTGGCCACTGTTTTTTTCTAATCCTAATGTCAAATTTCTAGTACAAATAACTTCTATTTGTACCATTCAATCACTCTAAAAATATATATAAAAATAAAAAAATCTATCTATTATTTATATAAAATTTTTTCACATCAATCCAATTGACAAATTACTAAATATCTAGCAAATCCGCACTAACCCTCAAACCTCAACTTCTAAGACCTTAATTCACTTGAATTCTAATAACTCCCAATTGAACTATATGATTTAGCTCAAACTTATAATATACATTAATTACAACTCTAACCACAAACCTTCAAGCTTTCACTTATAGATCTGAAATCAGACTCTCGAAAAGCTCAAAGTTGTAAACCTCTCTTTACTTCACAAGATCCAACATCACTCAATACAACCCTAACTTTGTAAAGCTCTTACAAAGCCAATTTTTCTTTAAAGCATTGAAAATCAATACTAAAATCCACCTTCTTAAGTTTGGTTTCTCACTCCATTCTTCGATCTGCAAAAGACTCCTTGACTTGTCGTAGGCATGTAGTTTTATACTTTAAGATTTGATTCCAATCCAAGTACATAACCGGTCCTCTTCGCATATCAGCTTTAAAATTTTTAAGGTAAATTTTTTTAAAATCTCACCTTAATTCTTTCCTAAAGATGTCTATATTATTTATTTTTCTAATATACTTTGTTTTGTCTTATTTATGGCCATACAAAAAAAATAGAAGCCTCTTCTATAAAAAAGCAGCATTAGCCTTTTAACTTTTTTTTACTTTCTTCTCTATTATCTATAATTTTTAGATAATTTGCTCAAATATTTCTATTTGAGCTTCTATATATTATAATTATTCCTTTTTTTTTTTCACCTAATGGCCGTGTCACTACATGACAACGTCCCTTTTCATAGAAATTAAGACAATGTAAGATCTAGTTCTCATCTACAAAGCCATGATTATTGTAATCAAGGTTTTAAAAACCAATCAAAACCAAGGTACAAAGTACATCACCTTTGTGGCAAAAGACATCCATTGGATAGTTGTTGGATAGAAAATAGAATTGTTTGTGGAAATTGTGGAAGAAACCATCCTACAAGCATATGTAGGCAAATTGATAAGATAGTTCTATTAAATTTTTTCCAATCAAATTATCACCAATAAACTCAAGATCATTTGAAAGAGACAAGAAATCAAAATTTTGATAATACATTAAAACCTCCATATCTATTTTATGACCATAGTAATAACCATCAAAACCAACATCCTTCCTTAGGTTTAAATACTAATCAAAGATTCATTCTCCCACATGGTATTGTATGTCATGAAGTCTTGCTTGAGAATGCTCCGGACACCTGGCTCTGGAAGATAAAAAAAAAAAAATGCAACAATAATTAGTCTTAACCTCTCTAATCAATGTCTAAATAATCTTTAATCAAATCTTAAGTAAATTCTAGTCAATCTTGGTCAAATCCAAACAAATCCTAAAATAAATCCTAACTAAATCCTAGTCAATCTTGATCAAATCCTAACAAATCCTAAAATCCTAGTCAACCCTGGTCAAATCTTAACAAATCTTAAAACAAATCCTAACTAAATCCTAGTCAACCTTGATCAAACTCTAACAAATCCTAAAATAAATCTTAATTAAATCCTAGTCAATTCTAGTCAAATTCTAACAAATCCTAAAATAAATCCTAACTAAATCCTAGTCAACCTTGGTCAAATCCTAATAAATCCTAAAATCCTAGTCAATCTTGGTCAAATCCTAAAAAATCCTAAAATAAATCCTAATTAAATCTTAGTCAACCTTGATCAAATCTAAATAAATCCTAAAATCCTAATTAATCTTGGTCAAATCCTAATAAATCCTAAAACAAATACTAATTAAATCCTAATCAATCTTGATCAAATCTTAAAATAAATCCTAACTAAATCCTAGTCAACCCTGATCAAATCCTAACAAATCTTAAAATCCTTAGTCAAATTCTAAAAAACCCTAACAAATCTTAAAACAATCTTAATTAAATCTTAATCAATCTTGGTCAAATCCTAATAAATCCTAAAATAAATCCTAACTAAATCCAATCCTAAACCCTAACTAAATCCTAACCAAGCCTTAAGCAATTCCTAAGGCAGTTTTAGAACCTCAACAACTATTGACTAAACTATTGATCTTGCCTAAAAATTTACACATTCCTTAGAAACTAATTTTGCAGCAAGCATACAAATTTTCAGGAGGATCAAACTTACCAGCAAGAAATTCAACCCAAAATTTCAATCAAGTGGTGGCCGGCCTCCTTCTCTTACCTTAATGCTGATTGTCTAGTACTAATATTTCCATCTTACACCATTTAGTTACTTCTAAATTTCACATGCATGTAGGAAATTAAGTCTTCTATACGCACACATAAATTTCACTCTAATCCAACTAGTAGATTGCTAGAAATCTTAGAAAATCTAACTAACCCTCAATTCCCAATTTCTGAGACCTCAATCCACATAAACTTCAATAATCTTTGATTGAACTATCAGATCAATTTTAAATTCATAGCAGCTTACAAAACCTTTTTTATGCACCAACCTCTTAAATATCAACTACAAATCTATTATCAATCTCACAGAATGCCTAAAAATATAAATTCCTATATATTTTATAAAATCAAAGTCACCAAAATCAACCTTGATTTTGCAAAGCCATTATAAAGTCTTTATCAACTCAAATCACTTCCAACTAATGCTCAAAAAAAGATCCTCTTATTTTCTCTCTAATTCCAACTTTTGATCTTTAAAAAAATCCCTTGACTCACGGTAGGCATGCAGTTTAGTGCCTTGGGGTTTGATTTCAATCCCGACTCATAGCCAGTCCTTTCTGGGTATCTATTTGAAGATTTTTGTAGTAAAGTTTTTTGAAACCTATTCTTAATTCCCTCTTATATATGCCTATATTATTTTATTTTCCAATCTACTTTGTTTTGCCTTACTTATGGCCCTACAAAGTAAATAGAAGCTCATTGGTAAAAATGGCAGCATTAACATCCATTAATTTTATTCCCTTTTTTACTATTATCTAATTTTCTAAGATAATTTGCTACAATATTTTGAACTATGATTTTCTATAATATACTATTTTCACACTCTTTCACCTAATAGTCACTTTATATTACAATAACAATGGTCACTCTCAACATAGTCAACAATATGAAGGTCAAGGCTCTAAAGAAGTAAGATTTATAAACCAAACTAATGGTGGAATGATTGGGGAACAAGCTTCTATCTTCTTTGTTATAATCTAGCTTATACTTCGTGAGTCAAATATGATTATGCATGATTTGTTCCAATTTAAGGTGCAGACACCACCTATAATGCCAACTTTGGCAATTATGATAACATCCAAATACTCCAATCTTCCCTCTCTTATTTCAATTGATAGAAAAAATAGTTCAGTAGATTATCCTCACTTTTTAGATTTAAACAAAGCCACAAGGGAGATTCTAAAGAATTACCTCAAGTCCTTGAATCCAGCTCGAATAGAGTGCCAGGGACCTTAAAAAAAAATATTGAGATAGAAGAATGTTCTTCTAAAAAAGAGTGGGAAGGACCTAAAATTCCCAACCTTGAATTTAATCTTTCAATTTGACTTAACAGCAAGGATCAGATTAAGTCATATGACTTATGGAAGGATTTAAAAAAATTTAAGGTAGATATCACAATTGCTTAGTTATTGGAGGTTTCTCCTTTAATAAGAAGGATCTTTAAAATAAGCCTTCCTATTAAAAGATGAAAAAGATCTAAATCAAAAATCCTAGCTCATATTAGAACATTTTAAATAATACAAGAGGTGAAGGGAATTGAGCTAGAAGTGTCTATAGTAGATAAAATTATATTCTATACAATTGTAGATGGAGATAATGATTTGAATATTATGCCACTGAGAACTATGGAAATATTAGGACTTAATATCATTGGTCCTTCTCCATTTGTGATTAATATGGCTAATCAAAGCCAAGACATACCTCTGGAACAAATTAGTGGTTGTAGAATGATAATAGGAGGTGGAAAATATTCTCTCATTTTTCATGTGATTCATATGCATTCTAGTAAAAATTCATATCCATTACTTCTAGATAGACCTTGGTTAAGAGCAACTAATACAAAAATTATTTGAGAAAGTAAAAAATCCCATATCATCTATAAGCTATCAAAAAACTTGACTAAAATCCTTCTTCAATCTCAAAGATTGTCTTTAGCCAAAACCTCATTTCACTCTTCAGAAGATGAGATTTTAAATTCCCTACCACAGAAGGAGTTCAAAAAGAAGGTTAGATTTGCTGATTTGGTAGCAAACAAGGAAATTCACTCAAATATGCTTTAATAAAATCCATTAGGATGTATGGACCCTATGATTGGAAAGATGATGGAGAGTTTATTTAATAGTTGGAAAATCATCCTACTTCAAGTGAAGATGAAGTTACAAGTGTTAACTTCATAGATGCTTTTGCCACTTCGTAAAATCATGAAAAAAAAGTGGATTTAGCAACCTTAGTAGATGACATTAAATATGATGATGCCTTTAGAGTAAATTTTGATGGTAGTGAAGTTCATGAGTTAGACAAATTAATAGAAGAAAGTGACCTTATTCTATTTTTATAATTTAAATAAATTTCTAATAATTATAGCTGAAAATGATGTGATCAGCAATCTACAAATATCAAATGATTGGTATAGAGGACTCACAGAGCAATGTCATGTGCATGACCTTGATTACAAATTGATGGATGTTGCTTTAGAGAATGAAGATCAAAAATTAATCAAAATTAGAGTTCAATTGATAGAAGATAAATTGTTAAGTTATAAGTCATTAATTATGGAATATAGGGATGTATTTGCTTAGTCTTATAAAGACTTAAAGGGCATATCTTCGGAAGTAGCTCAACATCGTATTCTACTTCTTCCTAATTCAATTCTTGTGAGACAAAAAGAAAAAAGAACAAATCCCAACTTACAATTACTTGTCAAAGCGAACTAGAAAAACTCCTCCAAGCTGGAATTATTCAATTTGTAGATATTATGGATTGAATCTCACCAATGGTGTTAATTAAGAAGAAAAATAGAAAACTTTGAGTATATATAGATTATAAAAAGTTTAACAAGTGCACCCAAAAGGATCACTTTTTCCTCTCATTTATAAATACCATCCTAAAAAAAATAGTCAGACATGAATTATATATATTTATAGATAGATATTTAAGTTACAATCAAATTTCTATAGTCCTAGAGGATCACTACAAAATAGCCTTTATTACACCTTGAGGCACCTTAATCTATGTGGTTATGCTATTTGGACTTTGCAATGCTCCTTTGGCATTTCAAAAGGCAATGTCATATGCCTTCTCAAACTTACTATACAAATCAATGACAATGTTTATTGATGATTTTAGCACCCAGTCTTCTAAGACAACACATCATGATTGTATAAAGTCTTATCTTTAAAGATGTAGAAGAGCTAGGATTGCTTTAAACCCTGATAAAATATTCTTAGCAGTTAAAAGAGAAGTCCTACTTAGATATGTACTATCAAAAAATAGTAGGGAATCAGATCCAAAGAAGATCAAGATAATTATGGAATTAAAACCTCTTTCAGCACTCAAGGAGGTATAAAGAACCTTGGGGCATATTGGATGGTATCGGGAAGTGATACATGACTATGCTACCATCTCCATATCTATTATTAGACTTCAGTAGAAAGATATGAAATTTAAATAGAGTAAAAAATACCAAGAAGCATTTGACATTCTTAAAGCAAAGCTAAGTACAAATCCTATTTTAAGACCACCAAATTGATTATTATCTTTCCATGTGCTTTGTGATACTTCATCCGTGGCGATAGGAAGCACCTTATGTCAAGCAAATAGAGAAGGAAGCAAGGACTATTCCATAGCCTTTGCAAGTAGACAATTAAATCCTACGGAGAAGAATTATATTTCCACGGAACGGGAATGTCTTGCCATAGTTTTTTCTGTCAAAAAATTTAGACACTACCTCCTTTTGAATCCAATAGTGTTTTTTGTAGACCACATAACAATCAAGTATCTTATTAATAAGGCGGAATTGAATGGTAGACTAGTAAGATGGATACTTCTATTAAAAGAATTTGATTATATAATAGAATACAAGGCAAGAAGGATAGATATGCAAGCCGATCACTTATCCATGTTGTCAAAAGATATAGGCAAAGATCTAATCGATGATACTTTAATAGATGAAAGTCTATTTTTTGTTTCAACCACCACTACTTAGTTTAAATTGATTACCAAATTTTTAATCATCTAAATCTTATCTTCTCATTTATCTAAAATAGAACATCGGAAGATTTAAATTAATAGTAGATATTTTATTATAATTGGGGGCAAATTATATCAATACAAAATATATGGAATATTAAGAAGATATATGATGGAAAAAAAAATTCCTATAATTTTATTGACATACCATGATAGTACATATGGGGGTCATTTTTTGGGGGCATTGACAAGACAAAAGATCCTTAGAATTGGCTACTATTGGCCTACTTTATTTCAAGATGCTCACAATTATACTAAAATATGTGATGCATGTCAAAGATATGCTAGAAATTACCTCCAAATGAGCTTATCTCTCCATGTGTCCTTACTTTTAGTCACATTTGAAAAATACTGAATAGATTATATTGGAGATATTTATCCTAATTCTACTAGTGGAATGAAGCACATAGTTATAGCAATCGAGTACCTTACCAAGTGAATTGAGGCAAAGGCAGTAAAGACCAATAATGTTAAGCAAGCAGCCAAGTTCTTTTATAAGCAGATTATAACTAGATTTGAATATCCAAAAATCCTAATTAGTCATAGGGGCAAGCATTTCTTAAATAAAATAATAGAAGACTTGACTTCACCATTTAAAATTGATCATTAGAAGACTATCTCTTATCACCTTTAAACCAATGGGTATATGGAGAAGGTGAATCAAATCTTAGTTAACATCATTAAAAAAAACTATAACGACTTCTAAACAAGATTGAGATACCAATCTTCTTACAACTTTTTGGGCTTATGGGACCATGTTTAAGGTGACCACTCAAGCCACTCCATTTTTCCTGGTTTATGGCATAGAAGCCATTTTATCAATTGAATTTGAAATCCCTTCTCTTTGAATTGCCTTGACAAAAAGATTGTCAACTAAACAATCTTTGATGGATAGATTAGAAAGTCTAGATGAGGCCAAAAGATGGGATACTTAATACACAGAAGTTATATAAAGAAGAATAAAAAATACTTTTGACAAACGACATAAGATTAGAGCTTTTAAGACTGGCATATTGGTTCTTGTACAAGATGCTAGAAAATTAGATTTTCTAAAAAAATTTGATGCCTTATGAGTGAATCTTTATGTAGTTAAAGAAATCTTTATAAATAATTCAGTTTGGTTGCAAATACTGAACGGAGAAGATTTCCCGACTAGAACTTTTGGAAGTAGATGTAAGGAATATAGAATGTGATTTATATCACACACAAAAAAAAAAAAAAAAAAAAAAAAAAAATTTAGAATGTTAAAACTTGTGATTTTATATATGATAAACATCTAAGAAGAATTGCAATGTTGGTCATAAGAAAGGTTGTTACTAAAGCATCCTGGGTTCAAATCTAGTTGAAAAAATGAGCTATTCCAATGAACTAGTGTTAGTGCAAGAAAAGACTAACCTCAACATCCAATAGATATATAGGCCTTAGAAGGTTGATACCTAAATTTTCTCATATTGAGGAGAAATTTGAAACTATTATCTATTATTTTTTATTTTTTTATTTTTAGCTTTGATTTCTTTTATCTATAAATTATTAGTTGTTATATTCAATTTAATTTTTTCTCTCTTCTTTCTTTGATTCTATAGAACAAATCTGCTTTAGTTCATTTAGATTAGTAGCAACTCACTCATTCTTTTCTTGGATAGTCATTTAAACTTATGTAGACAATTCTTATATTTAATCAATAGCATTCAAAGAGGTCAAATTTTGGGTTCTTCTCCGTTGCAAGTCGTCCCAGATGGTTGCCATGTGTGAGTCAACAAATTAATTTATTAGTTGTTTTAAGATAAAAAAATACATATAGAGTATCAAAATTACAATTGTAAAGTGAAGATGTATTTAGATGATGCTAAATGAAAAAAAATAGTATTAGTGAAGAAGAAATAAGATCTTAATAAGTCTTGGAGATAATTATCTTAGTTAATTTAATATTTTTTTTAATTATAAGAATTAGCATTTAAATATTGAGACCAATGTCTATATTGGCCTTCTATCTTTATGTACCACTTATTAAATATATATAAATATTATTTAGTAGGTAGAAAAAGCATGAGAAAGAAATCTCATATCTTTTTGAGTTATTTATGTAGAAAATAGGATTTTTAGTTGATTTAAATTGATTTTGTTATTATAAAAAATCACCAAGGTAGAATAAAATAGTTTTAAATCGACATATATATTTTTTAGAAATATTAGAGGAATTTTTAAATTTTATTTAGAATTTATTTAAAAAAATTTAGGAATATTTAGAAGAATTTTTAAGACTTTGGTAAAAATAAGTTTTACCACCTTGGGAGCCATTATGAAGAATTGGAGCAAGATTTGAAGGCCATACAAGGTTCCTAGGCTAATAGGGTATTTTGGAATACCATAGTGAAGTTAAAATTGCAAAATAAAGAGTTTTACTAATAGAAAATAGAAGGACCAGCAGCTAGTATAGTCCTTGTAGGAAGGGAGGTCCACAAGTCCCATATGGATTGTGGCTGTGAGGGTAAGATTCACTCCTCAACCCAAGTTATAAGGTGGCCTCAATTAAGAGTTGCTTATAAATTGTGGTGTGAAGTATAAGGAGTAATAAACAACAATGAAGGAGAAGAACAACACAAAATAAGTAAAATATGTGCAATTAAGTAATTGCACACTATAAAACTAGTCACAGTCTGTTCACTAGATTTTTACCTATTAAAAAGTAAAAATAAAAGTAAAAACTATATTTTCAAGTAGGTAATTTTTTTATCTTTTCAATGATGTAAAAAACATATAAATCTAAGTTACTATGAGTAAGTTATGATAATTCAAAATTAGAAGGTAAATAATAGAAAAAGTTAAGTAGAAATTTTTATCTCAAGGGTAATTTGTTACAAGATCATGGGTTCGAACCTCACCAAGGCTCACAAGTAGTGTATATGGGTGTCTTAGAGGGGCCACGAGGCCTTAGTCTTATCCTCCTACCTACATCCAAGGTGCCACAACCCATATGGGACATGTGCACCTCCCTTCCTACAAGGACTACACTAGCTGCTGTCCTCCTATTTTATACTAGTAGAACTAATAATTTTTCATTTTTGACTTCATCATGGTATTCAAAAACACCCTATTAGCCTAGGAACCTTGTATGGCCTTCAAATCTTGCTCCATTTCTTCATAATGGCTCCCAAGGTGGTAAAACTCATTTTTACCAAAGTCTTCAAAATTACTCTATAAATTCTTAATAAATTCTAAAGAAACTCTAAATAAATTCTAAATAAATTCTAAAAGTTTCTATGATATTTCTAAAATGATAATATCAATTTAAGAATATTTTATTCTACCTTGGAAATTTTTTATAATAATAAAATCAATAAAAATCAACTTAAAATCCTATTTTCTACAAAAATAATTAAAAAGACATGAGATTTCTTCCTCATGCTTCTTCTACCTACTAAGTAACATTTATAGGTTTTTAATAAGTAATACATGTAATTAGAAGGCCAATATAGATATTGGTCTCAATAACCTATCTTAATATTTAATAATAAGTAAAAATATTAAATCAACTAAAATAATTGCTTCCAAGACTTACTAAGATTTTATTTTTGTAACTTTTCTTCTAATAAGACTTTTATATTTATAAATACTTTTAAATACTTGAAATTCTAATAAATACTTGAATAGTCAAAAAAACTCTCTAACCATCATGTTCGTATAACTAAATGACTTAAGACTATATTTTTAACTAATACACCAATTAAGATCCATTGATGGAACTCACAGTGGCACCTTGGATGTAGGTAGGAAGATGAGACTAAGGCCTTATGGCTCCTCTAAGACACCCTTATATACTACTTGTGAGCCTTGGTGAAATTCAAACTCATGATCTCTTAAGCAAGTTATCCTTGAAGTAAAAATTTTTCACTTATTTTTTTTATTATTTACCTTCTTTCTTTGGATTATCATAACTTATTCATAATAATTTGAATTTGCATGTTTTTTATATCATTAGAAAGATAAAAAAATTATCTATTTAAAAATATAATTTTTATTTTTTACTAAATAAAAATACAATGAATAGACTATGAGATAGTTTTGAATTGTGTACTTGCTTGATATCCTTTATTTCTCTTGTTTTGTGGTTGTTATTCTTGTTATACTTGTTATTTGCTCCTTCACTTGATACCACCAATTACAAGTAACTTTTAAGTGAGACCACCTTGTAACTTGGGTTGAGAGATAAGAATTTATCTTCACATAAGCTAATTCTAATTTATCAATTATTTATTGTTCAACCAAAAGATGGGCTCTTGTTTGTGTCATCATAGGTGATGGTAGAGGTAGAAGTGGAATTAGAGTTGGATTTAAAATTGCACATTGTTTTTTAAGTGCTTGAGCTTGTATTTAAATATCTTGAACTAAAGATGAAGATTGAATAGCTAATTATTAGCAATCTTTGCCAATATTTAAGTCTCCTATTACATCCTCACTATGACTTTTCAAATCCAATGAAGACTCTATTGATTCAATTTTAATAATTATTTTTTGAGGTTTGCCAATAGAAACTTCTAAAGTTCTTTCCATTTGCTTAGAGTCTTTATACTCAATAAACTTAATATCATGATTCTTAATTATAGAGCCATTTTTAATCTCATAAAAATGATAATATTTTGTACTTTCAACATAATCCAAAAATATGCATATCTTACTTTTAGGATTAAATTTTGTATATTTTTTTTATGTAGAATATGTACATAGGCATCACATCTAAAAATACAAAGATGTTATATTAAAGGTTTCATATCTGTCTAAATTTCTTTTAGAGTTTTTTTTCTACAAACGTAATAGGAGTTTGATTAAGAACATATATTGCTATATTGATGGCTTTAGTCTATCATATATTTGAAAGTTGTTTATGTTATAACATGCATCTTATACTTTCAAATAATATCCAATTTTTATATTCTGCAATTTTATTTTATTGATATATGTAAGATGTCAAAAATTATTGTTCAATACCATATTTTTTATAAAATTGTGTAAAGGCCTTAGATGTATATTCACCACCATTATCACTAAATTTTTTTTGAATTTCCAAGCTTATTAGTTTTTCAACTAGAATCTTGAAAATTTTAAATTAATATAAGATTTTTGACTTTTAATTTATAAAATATACAAATATTTTTTTAAAAAATCTATCAATGAAAGTAACAAAGTATTTTATCCATCTATAAAATATTGTCCTTATAGGACCATTAATATCAAAATATATCAATTCAAAGGATTTGGTTGCATGAGTACCACCTTTTGTTGAAAAAGAGATACATTGTTGTTTCCCATAAATACATCTTTTATAAAATTTTAAGTTTGTGTACTTGTTTAAGTCTAGATGAGTTACCATTCTACTTAATTATAATTTCTTAAAGCTTAAAATGCCAAGATGATCATATTATTGATATCAGTGTTTAGACTTATTTATTATTTATTTTATCTTTATAAGAAATGAAGTCTTCTTATCTTAATCCAAAGATCTTAATAGCTAATATAAGCTTCTATATTTAATACCCTTGATGATAGTATTATCTCATTTTATAAGATATATGTCAGATTTGAAACTAACTTCATAACCTTAGTCTATAATTTTACTAATAAAAAACAAATTCTTAGCCAATCTTTTAATATACAAGATGTCATGTACATCTTTTCAAATGGTGTTTGGAAATTGGAAAGAGATCTTATCTTTTTTTTAATGGCAAATCTAGTATCATTATTCAAATAAATCTTAGCTCTTAATGGTAGATTTTTATAACTTGAAAATCAATTTTAATTTTCTATCATATATTCAAAAGTATTAGAATCAATGTATTACTCTTTGTCACTTATAGCCATAGATAATATAGCTATAAAGATAGATTCATCTTCTTTCTTTTGATTTATTTAATCTAAGATATTAACTTTTTTTTTTAAAAGTATTTTTTAACTTTCTTAACTTTTTGTCTTTTTCTTTGATTCGACACTTTCTTTTATAGTGACCTTTTTTGCTACAATATTTGTATTTGGCATCTTTCTTGTGATCATGTAAGGACCTTATATGATTGTAAGTATGAGAATATGACTTGGTCTTGTTGTTTACCACCAATGCCACATGCGAGGTTGAGTTCACATTCTTGTCATAAGACTCTTACTATAATAACTAAGTAGTGACCATTTGTAATTTTAATTTTGCTAGAGATCTTGTTCTAAGTGTCACTACTAATATCCAATAGGATTTTGGGAGAATCTCTAATAACGCCATTATAAAATATGTATAAAAAATCTTCTTACCAATAGAATAAATTTATTCAACCATCTGTCATAGCTAGCTTATATGTGACAATGTTGCTACTTTCATTCATTTGTATGGTTCAAAACTTGAAAATCAGGTATAATAGGTTTGAAGTTTTTTTTACCTTATATGTTGCTTTAAAATCCTATCCTGAGGCCTATGTACTTTTTGCCTTATTTGTAATCAAAAATTTTGTACTTATAAGAAATAAGCAAATTATAGATAATGCCCTTTAGTTTGTATCCTTCTATTTTTCTAATTCTCCTAGATTTACAAATAATCCAATAGGTTTTTTGTACTTTTTAGAAACAACCTTCTATAAATCTTTGTCAATAAGAACAAATTGGATTTTTTCCTTCCACAAGTGCCAATTATATCCATCAAATTTTTCTATAATGTGGTATTTTACTGCTATCTTATAAGAAATATGCATCAAATAAAAAAAATTAGAAAATAGAAGTTGAATAGAAATAAAATCTAGATGAAATTTAACATCTTTTTATAGCTTTTTTGAGTATTTATAGAAATTATAAATTTTCTCAAAAAAAATTTCAAAATTTTATATACAAGTGATATTATATCACTAATACACTCAAAAATATTTAAGTCCAAATTCAAAAAATTAACAAAGATATTGTAATTCTGATAAAAAGATGTCCAAAGCAAATTTAAAAAAAAAAAAAAAAAAAAAAAAAAAAAAAAAAAACTTAACTTTGTAAATTTCTTTAGAGTCCCTAGACTTATTGGACTCCTTGGACTCATATATTCCTTCAACTCCTTGAGTTTGGAGATTGAGATTCCAATCTGTTGTTGTACTGTAATTGCTTATAGAATATAAAAACCAATCAAAATATGTATTATGTTCATAAGTTCTAATATATGTTAGAATGGTTAGTAAAATAATTTAAAAGATTTGATATAAGAAATTTTATTTTGGTTTATTTTTCCTAGTTTGATTGTGGTATTTAAATTATATGGAATCTAGATATTTAATATGAAGCTTTGAAAGGAGATTTGGAGCCTAAAGATTGAAATCTATACTACTAAGAGGTTCATTTGGAAGGATGAAAGGAAGATATGGAAGGATGATGGCAAGGAATAGAGGATTTTATTCTTATTGGTTAGTAGTCATATGTAATGGACTTTTAGTAGGCTATTAGTAGCCATTTTAAAGATTTTGAGAACTTTAGAGAAGACATTTAGAAAGAAGAAGTAAGAATTGTGTAATTTAGGTTTAGAACTACAATTCATGTATAAAAATTAGGAGATTCAAAGTTGAAGTGAAGGAGATATAGCCATTTGAAGTTAAGATGTGGATTTAAGATATATAGTCACTCTTTTGAAGATACAAGGAATTATACAAGAGTTTCTAATGATCGGGAAGTGCACTTGGAAAGTTGATTTTATGAAATTGCATCTTACATGAAAGAATTATTATATTTGAAATTTAGATGAAAGAGATATTGAGAGTTGAAGATAGTACATCCAATTCTAAGATAGTAAATAGTCCATTTTATTGATAGTGATGATTTTTGCCATATCTTGAGCTTTCAATGAGTTTTTATCTAAAATTTTTTTAAAAAATAAATTATTATATTAAAAAATTATAATACTAATTTAAGTAGCATTTGAATATTTAATTTGTGAAATATTAATTTTTTTGCATGTGATTGTTGATAAACAAGAGTTTGAAGCAATCGTTAGGATTTTGGCAATATTTTAAGATCCATATCAAATCTATATTTGATATTTGGTGTGACATTTTTTAAAAATACATAAGTATTTTATACAAAATTTGAAATTATTTAGATGGTCTAATTGAGAGATATGAATTTTTGGGACTTGAAAAAAAATCCTCTTCTAGAGTACATAAGGTTTATAATATTATATTGTATACTTGGATATTTTTGTCTATTGAGGATTCATATATTTGATGAATTTGCTCCTATAGAGACAATTTTTATATATATTTGAAGTTTTTTTTATTTTTGAAATTTAATTGAGTAATTATTAATAGCCAAAAGTATAATACTTTCTTAAAATAAATTCTCTCTATTTTGACAAATTTGATGCCTCCATTGAGAGAGTTTCAAGGCATTAATTATTTAACAAGTCTAGATGGAAAATTCAGGGGTTGGCAAAGATTGGCAAAGATTTGAATTATTTAGATGAGTATACAAATAATACCAAGAAAAATGAGCTAAAACTCCAAGAAATATATTGTTGAGACTAAAAAACTCTTCAGTCTCAGCTCTAATATATATCCTTATCTAGGAAGCTTCTTGAGTGACTTCTATCAAATTAAGAAGCTTCTTGAACAACTTCTATTAATTTTGGAAGCTTCTTGAGCTCTTTCTACCAACTTGGAAGCTTCTTGAGCTCCTTCCACTAACTACAAAGCTTCTTAAGTTACTTCTATCAACTAAGAAGCTTTTCAAGTGACTTCTACTATCTAGACAATTTTAAAAATATTTTAAAAAGATTTTGTAAACTTCTAAAGTGTATATTCATAATATCACCTCTTTTTCTAACAATGAGTTTTAAGAAGAGCTCATATCTTCAAAAATCTTCTTACATATATAAAAAATTAAGAATACAATGTATTAATAAAGCTATATATTTTGTTCTTAGTTCTTGGACAATAGATTCTATTGGTCTTCAAAAAAATTGCCTATAGCCTTGAACTAATATCTTTGTTGTTGAAACATTCTATACAAGGATTTGATCTTCATTGTGGCCTTCAAAACGTCCTTCAAACAAGATCTTAGGCTTAAGAAGATTCATCTTTTCAAGTTCCAGCAATATCATTAAAGTTCAAATATTAGAATCAAGACTTATATGGTTAGATGTTACTTTTAATGGCTCCAACCGTGGTCGTAGTTAGCACTGAAAGATACCATCTTCACTTTGCTCAATTGAAGGCTTTGGATACTATATTGATTTATTTTAAACTTACATAATAAGTAAATCTTCTGAATCTTGTTTTGCTAAATCTTTCAATATTTGAAGGTTTGACATGGTGATTGACTTGCTTCTACAATTCTATTCTATCTTCAAATAGATGACTATATACTGATGAAAGCTTTGTTTTAACTCTCTTACTCTAATAAATATTCTTCAAATCTAATTTTTATCAAGAAATTATTATCAAACATATTTGGATTTGTAGAAATAGAATTGATGAAATTTTTATACCTTTTGAAGTATATTGGTGAGATTTTCAATTAATTTCTATATATGCTCATTGATACTATAGCTGCACCAATGAATAAGATATTTCAATTTGTCCCATCTTTATTATGAATGAAGCACCTTTTTAATCTTATATTCTTCATGATTTTTGATTTTGATACTAGATGGCAATTGTTGTATTCTTTCTAAAATATGTAACTTTCTATAAAGCTCTAAAAGAGAGATGAAAAATTGGATGTACCTTCATAGAAGATAGTTTTAAGTAATGAGCCACCGGATTAATTTGCTTATGGATGAAAAATGGTCCTAACTTCTAATAGTCCAGTTTATTGTATGGTCACTTAGTCTTGATGTTTTATCAAAGAAGCCATATTTTATTGCTAATAAAAAAAATAGGTAGTTGATTCTGAAATTTATTTACACATGCCTTGTAAATATCTTGAATTACTTATAATTGAAGGTTCAAGATTGTTTGATGTTGCAATAGATGCTTTGCAAATCCTTCAACTACTAGATTATTATTCTTTGGTATATTCTATAGATTAAACTTTGGATGATATCTATAATTGAAATAGAACAATGTTTCGTGAGTTGAGACATAAATAATATTATTATATATAAAGTCCGCTAATGATATGAAATCTAATCTTTTTGTTGATAGTTGATGTTGCATCATAAATATTGCTCCAAAACTTGATTGACTTGTTCTATTTGGCTGTCAATTTGAGAATAGAAAGCTGAAGAAAATTTAATGCCCACTTTCAATATTTCAAAGAGGCATTTCTAAAACTTAGATATGAATTGGGATCCTTGATCGGATATAATATTATTTGATAGACCATACAATTGATATATATATATATATATATATATATATATTTATATATCTAAAATGTCAAGAAAGAGTCTTGTCATTTCTTCAATAGAAGCAATCTTTTTACAAGGAATAAAATAAGCCATCTTTGTGAATCGATCAATCACCTATGAAGGTAGTTTTTCACCCTTCAATCCAAGTTACAAGGTGGCTTTATTTAAGAGTTACTTGTAATTGGTGGTGTAAAGTGAAGGAATAAATAACAAGTACAACAAAAATAACAACTACAAAACAAGAGAAGTATAGGATATCAAGCAAGTACACAATTTAAAACTACTTTATAATTTTTTTACTATATTTTTATCTAGTAAAAAATAAAAATAAAAAGCAAAAAATGTATTTTTGAATAGATAATTTTTTTTATCTTTCTAATGGTATAAAAAATATATAAATCCAAATTACTATGAATAAGTTATGATAATCCAAAGATAGAAGGTAAATAATAAAAAAGTTAAGTAGAAATTTTTTATCACAATGATAACTTGCTTAAGAGATCATGAGTTCAAACCTCACCAAGGCTCACAAGTAGTATATAAGGATGTCTTGGTCTTATTCTCCTACCTACATCCAAGGTGCTACAATCCATATGGGACTTGTGCACCTCCCTTCCTACAAGGACTACATTAGTTGCTGGTCCTCCTATTTTCTACTAATAAAATTCTTTATTTTATAATTTTAACTTCACCATGGTGTTTAAAAATATCCTATTAGCCTAGGAACCTCGTATGGCCTTCAAATCTTGCTCCAATTCTTCATAATGGCTTCCAAGATGGTAAAATTCATTTTTATCAAAGTCTTAAAAATTCTTCTAAATATTCCTAAATTTTTTTAAATAAATTCTAAATAGATTTTAAAAATTCCTCTACTATTTCTAAAAAATATATATATCGATTTAAAACTATTTTATTCTACCTTGGTGATTTTTTATAATAACAAAATCAATTTAAATCAACTAAAAATCCTATTTTCTACATAAATAATTCAAAAGATATGAAATTTTTTTCTCATACTTCTTCTATCTACTAAGTAACATTTATATATATTTAATAAGTGGTACATAAAGATAGAAGGCCAATATAGACATTGGTCTCAATAACTAAATGTTAATTCTTTTAATTAAAAAAAATACTAAATTAACTAAGATAATTACCTCCAAGACTTACTAAGATCCTATTTCTTCCTCACTAATACTATTTTCCTTCATTTAGCATCATCTAAATACATCTTCACTTTACAGTTGTAGTTTTGGTATTCTAAATGCATTCTTTTATCCTAAAAAAATTGATAAATTAATTTGATAATTCACACTACCACAAGGATGCTATCTAATGAATTAGATGGCGGTAGATCTGTGATAAAATCCATTGAGATAAAAGATTGTAATTGCTTTGAAATAGGTAAGGGCTATAAGAATTGATAAGGATAATATTAAGGATTCTTAGACCTTGAAAAAATATCACAAGAGAGTATAAAGTCTTTAAATACCTTACATATTTGACGCCATTAAAAATCTTTAGAAATAAGTTTTAAAATCTTATTAAATCTAAAGTGATTTATAATTGGAAAGTCATGGTGAAATTAAAGAACGCATGATTGTATTAGTTCTTTTATAATATACAAACGTTCTTTAAAACATAGAAGGTCTTCCTTAAGCTTCACCTTGTCAATATTTCTATTCACGCTATAATGTCATATGGCATGAACTTCTATCTGGGAATACACTGAGTATTTGGCTATGGAGAATTTATTTAAAACTTATTGGCAAGAGTCTAATAAGTGATTTGTCTTTAATAAAAAAAAAAATAACACAATAATATTACAAAAGAAAAATTATATTAGTAAATCCTTATATATTTAAGTTCTTCAAAGTATAGATAATTTTCTTAAGCTTCACTAAAAAGATAAATCAACTACAAATTTGATGCCAATCGTCCAATATCTTAAAAATCCTAGTAGGTACTTAAAATCTTAGCTCAAAGACATCTAAGCACTATTTTCTTTATATCTCACAAATCCAAAATCCTAATGCTACAAAATTTTTGTACATAGTCTTTTTATATAAACGTATACAATCTTGAAAATTTTGAATTAAAAATTTATCAAATTTCCTAAGATATAGCTCAAAATATAACCACTAGTTAAATAGGATTACTTGCTACCCTTAGCTTACAAGTATTGACTTCAATTTCTAATATCTCCTTCATCCTAGCTTGGATTTCATCTAATCATGCATAAAAAGTGCAATCAAGAAAGTGCTCTTTCAAATCCTAGTCACCAATCCTCTATTGCTTTCTTTATATATGAGTCATATCCAAAAGAGTGACAGTAGATACAATTTTGACACCATAACTTTGACTGCATATATCTCCTTCATATAAAGTCCAAATTATCCAAAATTTGCTCCAAAACCATGTCCAAAAATCTAAGCTTGCTGACCTTAGCCTTTTATTTGACTCTCCTAAAAAAAAAACTCTAATAAATCCCTAATAAATCCCTAATAAATCCTTGGGCAACCTCCTAGAAGCCTATTGGGCATGATTTTTGGCCAATAGGAATAGAGACTTTTATCATCCATCTCCATTCATCTACATGAATGGCCTAACTACTCTTTTTTAGAATAAAATCCCTTTCCAACCCTTTTTCTTATAAAATTTATATAATATGTGTTCTAAATATCAAATAAAAGAAGTAAATAAGATCTTAAGGATCACCAATGTCTAACAAAGATGATTTAAGATATATAAAAGTTATTATCAATATAAAATCAACTTTCAAAGTCACTATTGAAATAAAAAGGTTATATAAACCTCAATAATAATCTTTTTAGATAGATTCTTTTTAAACTAAAAATTAAACCACATCTTGTAATTAATAAAAATTCAATGATATAGCCTTCATTTAGTTATATAATAAATTATACATTAAATTAACATGTATAATATTTTCACATGGTAGCCAAATCACAACATGACAACATTTGATATCAAAAACCAAAGCATTATTAGTGGTTGTAGGACACACCTCATTGAAGAAATTAGAATTAATAGGTATTGATATAATAGTGGCATAAAGGCAAAATTGCTCTAGCTTCAACAAAGTTGCATATTATTGATCAAATGCTACATCTTTTATCTTTGGTATAAAATATAATCTCTTTAATAAAGCATCAAACAATCCTTGTTGCTTCCTAAATTAATAAATAGTAACAAAATTAAATTGAGATAATGACATATTCTATTGAACTTGATGACAATTAAAAATCTAAGCTAACATAAAATATTTCAAGTTCTTATAATTTATATATACAATTATAGGTTACATTGCTCTTTTAAAAAAATGATGCTATTCTTGAAAAGAATCTATAATAGCAAGAAGCTCTTTATGATAAATTTTTAAAATATATATTGATAGTAAAAAAATTTTGAAAATAAAATAGAAGAAGATAGAATTTATCATCTATATTCATTTGTGAAAGTATGGTCTCTAGTGCAAAATTTGAAGCATTAATCTCTATGTAGAATATCTTCATAAAATTTAGATATATTAAAATTAAAATTATAGTGAATATTATTTTGAAATCTTAAAATGTATTTTTTGCTTAAGGCCCTCAATGTAACTTATTTTTGTATGTCTAAAAGCTTCCTAGCTTTTAGAGTCCAAATCCATTAAACTAGGAAGCTTTTAGAGTTCCTTCTATTAAATATGATACTTCTTAAGTGACTTTCATTAATTAAAAAATATCTAGAATATTCTAGAAGATTCTATAAACTTTTAAAGTACATGTCTTTAATAAGTTGTATGTTAAAATTATATTATAGAAAAAATTTGAAGAACTATTGAAAGATGAATTTTTTAATGAAAACTAAAAAAAAATGATCAAAAGATTATTTTTGGAGTGAATTGATTAGAAGCTAAAGAATTAGATGGCTCCAAATGAATCGGTCAAAGAATTTGGAAAGAAGTTTAGTCAATTATTATAACAAGAGAGGCAATTATTGAATTCTAAGAAGATTGAGTTATTCTTACAAGTAGTTGATGAAGACGTAGAAGACAAGTTGTTCATTTATCTCATTGATAAGGCATCTGAGAATGGATTTATAAACAATTAAAAATGGATGAAAGAGACAATGGGACTTGTGACCAAATAACAAAAGATTAAGAGTTGTGGCTTGTTATTATGATTGAAGCCAATACTTACTTTTTGAACTTTAGTATTATCTCAAAAAATAACCAAGTTTGTTCAAGATGATAGTCTTAAAAAATTAATCAAGGACATATAAGGTCTATAGATAGAAATGATAAAATTGAAGAAATTTCAAATAGCAAGCTTGTTGAAGATAATTAAAGGCTTAAAGGAATTTATAGAAAGATGTATATAGTATGATAGTCTAGATAAAAAATATGGTAAATGTGACAATTGCAAAGCTGCAATCAAAAATAATATTGTGTATTTTAAGGATGGCAAGATAAAACTAACGTGTTTTGATGAATTTTTGAAAATCAACTTTGAAAAGAGAGGCATGAAGAAGTTGGTAGAAGAGTAGACATGTAAGAGTGGTACTATACATGAAAAAGAAGTAAAGTCTTATTCTATTACAATGAAATAAAAAGTAGTTAAGATTATTTTTTCACTAGCCATATAAGCCATGATTAAGGGAGTTAAACTTATTAGGAAGATGATTGGATAGAATGATCCAATTGATGCTATTGGTATCAAAGTAATTTTAGATAGAAACCAACAAAATGATAACTTATTTAATGCTATAGTTGAAGAAAAGAGAAGCAAGGTTATTCATAATAAAGATATTCCTGATCTAACAAGCATGAGGAGATCTCTTAAGAACAAGAAAGCTTTTTAGGGACAAAAATCAAAGAAGATACATTCTTCTATTCATCTTGGTGATATACCATTATTAAAAGAGTGATAGGAGAAGAACAAAGAAAAAAAAAAGGATGGCACAAGCAAATCTAAAAATAAAAATCATGCCTATAAGCTTCAATCTAATATTAAATCATCCATAGATGAGAATAATATCTTAAAAGAGAAGATTTTGGATGCCAAGATTGAATTCACTTTCAAAGAGGTTTTTAATATAGCAAAGAAGGATTTCTATGAGCTAATCATTGATGTGATAAAAAAAAAGAGACAAATGATCATGGATCAAAAATCAATATCATATTTAGGCAAATATATGAGAAGAACAAGTAGCTAATTAATATCAACCATGGTTGAATAATTAGAATTACAAACAATAAGCAAAGTGATTTATATGGAGCTTGTTTAGTTGTGAAGACCAAGATTGGAAATGTGGAGGTGGAACAAAACTTCTTTGTACAAAATTCTTCTACATATGTAATAATACTTGATCAGTCATATATTACAATTACTAGGATAGAAATTAGAATCTTAGATGATAGTTTACATTATAAAAAATCTTCTTAGAAGCTTCATAGATACAATTTTATCTTTAATCATGTCTATAGGTGATTGGCATGTTAGAAACTTGACTAACAAATTAGTCACGTATTGCACATGTTGAAAGTTTGTGGGATAAGCTAAATACGTGGTATTTATATTTAAAACTTGTCTTATAAGTTTGATATGTATCTTGTAAATTGGACACATGTTGGATATCCTATAGAACATTGCCACATAGCTCTTACATAGATAGTATATATAAAAACAAGAGTGAATCCTTCTTCACTCTTATCAATGTCTTTCTAATTTTTAGTCTTGTTTCAAGAGTCTCTATTCTTCTTGTTTTTGGTAATAACCATTCTAGTTTAGTACTATCACACCTTTGAGTGATTCTTTACTCCTTTTGAGTAATGCACAAGTATTTTGATATTTTGATACTTTAGTTGTTTGTATTTCATGTCCTTGATAAATAAATAATATATATAGAGATAAGAATGAAATCTTCTTCATTCTTGTCAATGCCTTTTTTGTTCCTAGTCTTGTTTCAAGAATCTCTACTCTTCTTGTCTTTGGCAATAGCCATTTTAGTTTAATATTATTCTATCTTTGAGTGATTCTTTATTCCTTTTAGGTGACACAAGAATATTTTGATACTTTAGTTGTTTGTGTTTCATCTCCTTGATAATTTGATAAGAATGAAGATTCATTGTTCTTATTTTGTATTTTAAAAGTGAGTGGATTATTCTACTTTTATATTTGTGTTTGCAGATTATGGACTATCTACCTTTAAATTAATATTCTTTACTTTCTAACCTTGATTTTTTCTTTAAAAAAAATAGATCATCTTTCTTTGTAGAAATTTTTATTTGATATTAAAGGTTGTAGATTACCTTCTTTTCATTTGAATTGTAGATTTTTTAATTTGTTTAAGATAGAAGAAAAAATCATTGATATTATATTTAGTAGAAATGAGAATAGATTTTTAACTATTACAGATCTTCAAAAACTTGGCAATATTCTTAGGTTGGAAATTTCATATATTACTAATGCCAACCATGGAAACATTATTCCTATGTCTATAGAAAAAGTCCAAATCCTATACTAAGAAGTTGTACAGTTAAAAGAAGCAAGTAAATCAGCCTAATGATTAAATCCAAAAAGTTTTACTTTTATAAGCGAGAAAGATGCAAAGATTAATATGCTTAAGAAGTTTGATAGAACAAGATCAAGATTTTGAAGATTTCTGTAAGAAGTCAAGTTTTATCTAAAATTGCATCTTTTCCAATATCATAATGGATTTTTTCAAGTTGGATTCATAGACACACTTCTATCTAAAAGTGTTCTTTTTTAATTTGTACCTTTAATAGAAAAGGATTTACAACTTCTTTATGATTTGAATTCATTCTTCAAAATATTTATAGCCACATTTGAAAAAAATAATTAAAAAAAAATAGCAAAGATTAAACTCTCATCTTTGTGATAAAGATCATGATTAGCCACAATCTATGCTGTTAATTTCTAAAACCTTGCTTGTAAAATGGAATAGAATGACAAAGCTCTTATTAATCAATTTTATTATGGGTTGAAAGATAATATCAAAGATTTGTTATTAACAATGCCAAAAGTATATTTCTTAAAATAATTTATTATTGAAGCCATTGGATGCAGCAATTGATAATTTGAAAGGTGTCAAGAATATAGATTTAGTATCAAAGATATGAACTAAAAGAAGATATATAAACCAATGAAATTTGTATCAAAGTAAAGCAATAAAATAAAAAAATAAAAAAATTTATATTCAAGAAGAAATTGGATTGGCTATTACCAAAGACTAAAAAATATAATGACTCTTGAACTAGAATAGAAGGAAGAAAGGAATTGAGAAGAGTAAAAAAAGCTTCATTCTTATCTCTATATATACTATCTATCTAATAGTTACATGGTGGTGTTTTATAAGACCTCCAACACATATCCAATTTACAAAATAAGTTTCTTATATGTATGCCATGTATTTAGCTTGTTCCATAAACTACTAATATATGTGACATGTGACTAACTTGTTGATCAAGTTTTTAACCTACCAATTACCTATAAATATGAATAAAGATGAAATCATGTGTATAAAGCTTTTAAGAAGCTAGTCTATAAGATATTATCAAATTAACTTACTTTTATTAATTTCTACTTATTCATATTAATTATATAATTATCAAAATAAATCTTATGTCAGTGATATTTGATTGGAATGGAATAAGTTAATTAATGACAACAGCTCTTAAATTTTTAAAAACTTATTTGACTAAGCCAAAATTGATGCAAATTGATATGGTACATTTCAAATCTCTTATCAAACAGGAAAAGACTTAACGTCATCAAGAGTGTCTATGCTTATATTGTACAAAAGCTAAGTACATTACTCAACATTCTCCAAAGAAGCAACACAATTATAAAATAAGGAGCATAGTTACTAGAAAAAATAATATATTGGAAAATAAATTTTTCCAATATTAACAGAGACCATGCAGCCAAAATCACATTGTCGTATGTCGTGAAGTCTTGCTTGAGAATGCTCCGAGCACCTAGCTGTGGAAGATAAAAGAAAAAATCGCAATAATAACTAGTCCTAACTTCTCTAATCAATCTTTAAACAATCCTTAATCATATCTTAATTAAATCCTAATCAGTCTTGATCAAATTCAACAAAATCCTAAAATAAACCCTACTAAATCCTAATCAACCCTAACAAACCCTAAAACAAATCCTAACTAACCTTAGTCGAATCCTAACCAAACCCTGAGGAAATCCTAAGGTAGTTTTAGAACCTCAACAAATACCAAATAAACCATTGATTTTGATTGAAATTTTGCACATGTCTTATTAATTAAGTTGAAAAAAAGCACATTAAGTTTGAAGAAGATCTAATTTCACAAAAAGAAGAAAAACCCATAAATTTGCATGGGTGATGGCCGGCCTCCATCTCTAATCTTGATGCTAATATTCCAATATCTAAATCTCTTATTTACACCGTTCAATTGCTTTTAAATTTTGTATGTGCATAGAAAAACAAGTCTAATATCCACATACAATAATTTCACTCCAATCCAACTAGTAGATTGCTCAAGATCTCAAAAACCTTAACTGACCTTCAAAACTTAATTTCTGAGACCTTGACCCACTTAAACCTCAAATACGTACAACTAAACTATTAGATTCAGCTCAAATTTATAGCACACATTAACAACAACAGTATCTAAAAATCCACAAATTTTTAGCTATGGATGTGCTACAAAACTTTTGAAATTGTCTAAAATATCAACCCTATTTTATTTCACAAAATCCCAAGTTGTTGAAAACAACTCTGATTTTGCAAAGCTATTACAAAATCATTTCCAATCCAAATCACTTCCAATTAATTCCTATGCAAAACTTCTTAAGTCTTCTCTCTAATTCCATCTTTTGATTTGCCAAAAGACTCTTGATTTGCCTTAGGCAGCCATTTTAGTAGCCAAAGGTTTGATTTCAACCCTGTCCTACAAACGGCCAACCCTTGGTTATCAATCTAACCTATCCTAGGAATTTTATAGCCCAATCCTACCCTCAACTTAACCCTAATATCAATCATGCCAGTAATTTATCTTTTTTATTATATTTACACTATTTTATGGCCTTTCTAAGGCAGTAAAAGAATTACTACAACCTAGAAGGTAAAATTACTAACTAATTCTTATCTACTAACTATTAAGTGAAGAAAATAAACTAAGAGGCTTTCATAAAAACCTTGTTAAAATATGTTGAATTCTTGTTGAACTAAGATAATAGAGTATTAATTGAAAAATCATTTTTAGTCATAGTTTCACCATATAATCGTATTACAACACGACAACGTGCAACACCTAATAAAGGTTCTATTCTCTCCTTAAATCCTTTGTCTTGTTTTATAATAGATGTATCTTTAAAATCTAGAAATTGTAAAATCTTTACCTTATTAGATATATAAGCCTTAGCTTCTTTCATAAACAAAGATTTTGTCAAAAAATAAGAAACACCTTTAATTAAAAAAAAACTAAATATGTATACATTGTTGTAATAGAGAGAATTTGCCTTAAGAAAGTATTAAGCTTCTAGTTGCTATTATTTGTTCAACTAAATTTTAAAATGATAAAACCTCTAAATTTATATAAAAGTCTTTTTCATAGAGCTATTAAATCCAATACATAAGTCTTATTTTCACAAAACACTCAAAATATAACAAAATACTATAAAACTTCATTCACTTATAGAAAGAGAATTTTTATTAAATTTTAATAATCTATAACTTTAAATCCAATCATCCAAATCCACTTAAAATTTATATAAAGTATTAATATATTTTTAACAACTACTACAACAAATTTTAACTGTTGATTTATTACCAATCTTTAGATATTACTAAAATCCAAAATTATTATATAAAAAAAAAAGCTTTCTAATCTTGGCCTTTGATTTTCAAATGTCTTCTTTAAAGTTATCAAAATCCTTATTCTCCTTGCAAATAGCCTCTTCAAAGTCTATTGGACATGACCATTGATGAACTTCACCCCTTGCCTTCATTCATCCATACTTTGCCTTCATCCTTTCAATCAAGCCTCTTAGTAATTTAATTTTTCATCTTTGGACTCCAATCTTCTCTCAAGGCTTCATATTAAATATTTAGGTTCTATATAATTTAAATGCTATAATAAAAATAAGTCAAAAAATAAAAATAAAGTTTTTTATACCAACTCTCTTTAATTTAATTTACTAATTATTCTAACACATATTAAATTTATGAACATATTATGTGTTTTGACTAGTTTTTACATATTGCAAGCAATTATAATACAACAACATAAAAGCCATAGATGATTGTCCACTATTGTTTAGAGATGTCATCTATGAAATTGTTCTTTTAGATATAGTAGTTAAAGGATATAATAACATAGTAATATTTAATATGACTAGATTTCCTTCTAATTTAGATATTTTAGAATTATCATGATTAAAAAAATTTAATCCTTAGATAAATTGGACTTTTTATAATCTTAAATTTTTTCATAGTTTAATCCAAAAATATATTAGTTAAATAGAAATATATAAATCTAATACATCCAAATTTTTTTTATTAAATACAAAAGCTTTTAAACATGCAAGAAAAAAAAGATCATCTTTTATTATATATGCTATACTTATTTTTCATGTTGAAAAGATTCCAAGTGATATTTCTAGCGAGTATCAAGATTTTCAAGATGTTTTTGGAAGAAGAACATAGATATTCTTTTAGAGCATCAACCTTATGATTGTTTAGTTGACTTTCAAGAAGGAGCTCAACTATCATTTGAACCAATTTACAATTTGTTGCAGATGAGATGGATGCACTAAAGGAGTATATTGATGAGGACTTGACTAAAAACTTCACATACCATTCAAAATTTCCAATAAGAGCTCCTATCTTATTTGTCAAAAAAAAGGTGGATTGTTACAAATATGTGTAGATTATTGAAGACTTAATAAGATTACCATTAAAAATAGATGTCTTTTATTTTTGATTTTAAGATTTTTTAATCAATTCAATCAAACAAAGATCTATACAAAAATAAATCTATAAAAAATATACAATTTGGCCAGCATTAAAGAAGGTAATGAATAGAAGATTATATTTTAAATTAGGTATGGATATTTTGAATATAATGTTATGCCTTTTGGACTTATGAATGCACTAATTACTTTTCAACATCTTATAAATGACATTTTTTGTGAGTTTCTTGATGATTTTATTATCTACTATTTAAACAACATTCTGATCTATTCTAAGAATATAGAAAAATATGAACTTTATGTTTGTTATATGTTACAAAAACTTAGAGATGCATGATTATATGCCAAGATAGAAAAGTATATATTTCATACTATTCAAGTTGATTTTTTAAGATACATCATTTCTAATGATGGTCTAATGATGAATCCTAAGAAAATTTAGATAATTATAAATTAAAAAGTTTCAAGAATAATAAAAAAAATATATAATATTTTTTGAGATTTGCCAACTATTATTGGATCTTGATCAAGAAATTTTCTCAAGTTTTAGCTCCACTAACATGCTTAATTTGTAAAAAAAAACTCAAATAAAATAAAGAAGTGGAAGTATCATTTGAAGCTTTGATAATAATTTTTATTTTTGTACCAATCTTATATTGTATCAACTTTTTTAAAGTATTTTTTATGGAAATAGATATATTAGACTTTGTCTTTGATGTGATATTATTACAAATGGAAGTAGATAACAAAGTTCATCTAATAGCTTTTCATTCAAAAAAATTTTTAGCAGCTGAGATTAATTATAAGATCCACAATAAAGAACTTGCAATTGTGGATTCTTTTCAAGAATGGCCCTATTATTTAGAAGGTACTTCTAATCAAGTCACTGATATACAAATTAAAAGAACTTCAAGTATTTTATAACAACACATGTTTTGAATCATTATTAGGCTTGTTGGAACATATCTTTATCAAGATTTGAATTTATTATCACTTGCTCCCCAAAAAAACAACAAAGTTTGTTCAATGTCCTTTCTAGACATTCTTATCTTGCACCAAAAGAAAAAAAATACAACTTCTAATCAACAAATGACAATCTTGTTGAAGCTAGAATAGTTTCATTTTTAAGCAATGAAATTAACATTAACTACTCATTCAACTTTTTTCAAGTAAGTTCAATCAAGTATGTTTTCAGATCCTCTTGTTCATAATATTAAAAATAATTCATCTAAGTCTCATAATACTTTTAAGTTCAAGTTCAAAAATAATCTATTCTATTTCAAAAGATGTTTGTATATTTCAAAAGATAAAGCATAACTACATGCTCTTAAAGCTTACTACAACTTCTTTGCAATAAGAAATTTTGGTTACAAAAAGATTTTAAAATTAATATCAAAAATTCTTAGATAGCCTCAAATATAAAAGGTAGTTAAAGAATTTATGTAATTATGTGATATTTATTTAAGATAAAAAATTCTTCATCATTAATCTTATAGACTTTTTCAACTATTACCTATATCAAAACAACCATGGTCTTTATCATAGATCTACCTATGGTTTTATCATAGATCTACCTATGTGAGTTCCATCAATGGATCTTAATTAGTGGATTGGCTAAAAATATAGTCTTAAGTCATTTAGTTATATAAATACGATGGTTAGAGAGTTTTTTTGACTATTCAAGTATTTATTAGAATTTAGAAGTATTTATAAATATAAAAGTCTTATTAGAAGAAAAGTTACAAAAATGGAATCTTAGTAAGTCTTGGAAGCAATTATTTTAGTTGATTTACTTATTATTAAATATTAAGATAGGTTATTGAGACCAATGTCTATATTGGCCTTTTAACTACATGTATTATTCATTAAAAATCTATAAATATTACTTAATAGGTAGAAGAAGCATGAGAAAGAAATCTCATGTCTTTTTAATTATTTTTGTAGAAAATAGGATTTTGAGTTGATTTTTATTGATTTTATTATTATAAAAAATTTCCAAGGTAGAATAAAATAGTCTTAAATTGATATTATCATTTTAGAAATATTTTAGAGATTTTTAGTGTTTATTTAGAATTTATTTAGAATTTCTTTAGAATTTATTAAGAATTTTTAGAGCAATTTTGAAGACATTGGTAAAAATGAGTTTTACCACCTTGGGAGCCATTATGAAGAAATGGAGCAAGATTTGAAGGCCATACAAGGTTCCTAGGCTAATAGGGTGTTTTTAAACACCATGGTGAAGTGAAAAATGAAAAATTATTAGTTCTACTAGTATAAAATAGGAGGACCAGTAGCTAGTATAGTCTTTGGAGGAAGGGAGGTACACAAGACCTATATGGGTTGTGGCACCTTGGATGTAGGTAGGAGGATAAGACTAAGGCCTCGTGGCCCCTCTAAGACACCCACATACACTACTTGTGAGCCTTGGTGAGGTTCGAACCTATGATCTTGTAACAAGTTACCTTTGAGATAAAAATTTCTACTTAATTTTTTCCATTATTTATCTTTTAATTTTGAATTATCATAACTTATTCATAGTAACTTAGATTTATATGTTTTTTACATCATTTCAAAGATAAAAAAATTATCTACTTGAAAATATAGTTTTTACTTTTACTTTTACTTTTTATTAGATAAAAATCTAGTGAACAGACTATGACTAGTTTTGTAGTGTGCAATTGCTTAATTGCACATATTTTACTTGTTTTGTGTTGTTCTTCTCCTTCATTATTGTTTATTGCTCCTTATACTTTACACCACAATTTATAAGCAACTCTTAATTGAAGCCACCTTATAACTTGGATTGAGGAGTGAATTTTATTCTTACAATCTATTTTAAGTTTATATGATTTTATATTCATAATTATAAATTATTTCACTAAGATGGCATACTTTGTACCATATATAAAATCTATTATAAATGAAAAAATAGCTAAACTCTTTATTGACAACATCTATTGCTATTATAGATTACCAAGGAATATTATATCATATAGAGGGATGCAATTTGTATCAAAATTTTGGAGAAATCTTTCAAGATATTCAATATAGACATAAAACTATTTTCAACCTTCCACCTTCAAATTGATGGACAAATAAAATAAATAAATCAAATTTTGGAATAGTATTTGAGGTATACTATCAATTATTATCAAGATGATTTGACAACTCTTTTGCCATTTACTTACAATAATTTGATACATTTTTCTACTCAAAAAATATCTTTCTTTGCTAATTACAATTATCATCCATAATTTAATACTTTTGACTTCTCAAAAGTTGATAATTCTGCAATAAAAGTCTTAATAAATCAATTGTCAAAGCTATATACAATAATAAAGGCACAATTTAAAGAAGCTCAAGAACAAAAAAATCTAATATATATGTCTATTATAAGAAACAACTTCAATTCTATGTTGGTGACAAGGTATGGCTACTTTGTCATATTATCAAGATTATTCATCTTTGTGATAAGCTAGATTATCATAAGCTTGGACCATTTCTGATTTGTAAATAGATCAATTAAGTTGCTTATTAATTACACCTACTTAAGTCTATTAAAATCTATTTTATATTTTATATATCTTTACTTGAGCCGTATAAGATAGTGGATATACAAGGACGAAGACAAATACCACTATCTTCTATAGAAGTGGATAATAATAAAGCATTTGAAGTGAAAGAAGTCTTAGATTTGAGGCGGCACCAAAATAGGTTAAAATATCTTGTATATTAGCGTGGTGTCATGTTGTAACACATTTATGTAGTAAAATATATAAACAAGAATAATTTCTACTTAATATTCAATTATTTTGGTTCAATAGGAAGTCAAGATACTTAAGAAAGATTTTATAAAAGCTTCTTAGATTATTTTCTTATCTTAATAGCTAATAGATAAAAGTTAGTTATTAATTTTTTCTTCTAGGTGAAAGAAATTCTTTCACTACTTTTAAGAAGCCATAAGTTAATAAAAATAGAATAGAAGAGATAAATAATTAATATGATTGGCACTAGGATTAAGTTGAAGGTAGGGTCAAGCTTAAAAATCCTTAGGACAGATTAGATTGATACTTAGAGGTCGACCATATATGGAACAAGGTTGAAATCAAACCTCTAGTGATAAAAACGGCCATCAAGGGCAAAATATGAAATCATTTGGAGATTTGTGACTAGGATTGGAGAGCTAGCTTTAAGCTCATTTTAAAGACATAAGACTTATTTCCATAGAGTTTGAGAGGACTTTGCAATCATTATCTACAATCAAGATTTGTATTAGTGATTTAGATTTTATATAATAAAATTAGAGCTAGCACTCTTGGCTATTTTGTTCTATTGGTGTAACATCTATAGTTGAAAGTTTGATAATATGTGAATGATTAAATGTGCTAAGATTGTATAAAAAATTGTGATAATCTAATGATGCTTTTGAGAGGTATTTGATCTTTAGTACAAGGAGGTACCAAAAGTTGATAGTTTAAAATTATTTAGGATTTTTGACAATATCTAGAAATCCATTAATCAAAATATGATGAAATTTGGCAAAGTATTAGAATACTTAAAGGCCTAGCTATATACCAATTTTGGATTGAAGTTAACAATTGAAGAAGGAGAAATCATTACTAAGACATCAGCATCAACTTTCAAGTTGGTAGCTGAGTGACATCAATGCGGTTTTTGGATGATTTTTTACAATTTTTAAGTTGAATTGAACTAAAAAATTTTGAACATGTAGAAGACTTATAGTGGCATTTGTGTGCAAAACTTTACAACAAGTAAACCATCAAATTAAGAATTATAGCTTACTAAAGTATACTAATTAAGATTAGGACTTGCAAAGAAAAATCTAAGTTGCCTAATTTTCAAAGTAATAAGGCAATTGGATTTTGTGTTTGGTTGAAGGTATCAAAAAGAGTATTTTTGAACACTTTATGTTATTTTATATATTGTCTTGAATTTGGAGGATTTGATGGAGCTTTAGATGGCGCTTCAAGTAGATCTTCAAGTGGAGTTTCAAGTGGATTTTCTATTGGTAGACAAGATATGTATTTGGATCCAAACATTGCAAATATATTTCAAGAATTTTTATTATTTATACAACAATAATAAGGTAATGATTGCAAGGAGGCTTTGGCAATCACAACATTAGAAACAATGGTTAATAAGATTGACTAGTTTGATAGAAGAGATATTTTTAAATATTTGAGATGTTACGTGTAAAAAATAGAATTAAATTGTATTTTTGAAAAGAATATAATTTTATTATTTGAGCTTGCTATGATTCTAGAGATAAGAGAACATGTAAAATTGATTATGGAATAATTTGGAAGTTCTTGGAAAATATTCTCCTATATATTGAGAGATGAATATTTCTTGATAGACTCTGATCGAGCCACTAAAAAATCATTTTTGGAATGGATTGAACATCCTAATAAGAAATTATAAGTTATCAAATCGTTAAAAAAATTTGAGAGGCAATATTTTTTATTATCAAAAGTAAAAAAGATAACATTGAGATTAAACAAGGTTGAATTATTTCTTCAAGCAACTAATGGAGAATTGCAAGAAAAGTTAGAAATTCTTCTTGAAGATAAAGAAGAAGATGAAGGTCTGACAACAAAATAGAAAGAAGTTGAAGATATAGTGCTATTGCTTACAAAAAAGAAAAGAAAAAAAGATAGAATTGATATTCAAAGAGTTGATATTCAAATATCTAAAATTCAAATGCTTACTTCACAATCAACAATATCTATTATCAAACCTTCAATGGTTATACCAAAAAAAGAAGATGTGGAAATTGAGGAAATTATACGTAGGATGCGGGATCTTTAAATCAAATTTATAAGGCTTAATGAAAAAACTTCTATAATAAGTTCATTAGCTATTTCTAAGTAAGGATATGTGCAAAGATATATTTGGTGTGATGATGATTCTCATTCTTAAAAAGATAGCAATAAATTCAATGAAATGGTGCAATAAGGTATTTTTTTTTGAGAAGATAGAAAAGTGATATTAAAAGATACTGGTGATTTTTTCCAAACTAACTTTGATAAGGGAGGTATAAAAATATTAATTAGAGATTATTTGGCAACAAATGGGATTGCAGCAATGGAAGTTACAAGTTATGGTGCTACGATGGATGATAATGGCAAATAAGATTTTTTTAGGAATATTGAGCCAAGTAGACTTTGATCTTCTGCTATTTCTACAATGTATAAAAAGAAGATGCCATAGAAAGCTTTATTGAAGATTGCTGTAATAATTTGTAGAACTACAAATTGGGAGGATTCTATGAAAGCTTTATTAGTGCATGCTTATATTGCTAAGATTTAATATAAAGCTTTGATGGAAGAAAAGAGAAGATGGAATTTTAATAATATAAGAAAAGAAAATTCTTCTAAGAGGTCGACTCGAGGAGATAAGACTCATGAGATGGCTTTATAAGAGATATTAATGAAGATGCTTTAATAGCATAAAAAAAAAAAAAAATCAAAAGACATAAGAGAGAAAGATAAGTCAATAACTTACAAACTATTCTCTATAATTGAAGGAGCATCATATTTAAAAAGAATGCTTGAGGAACATATGCTCAATTCTAAAGTTGAATTTATATTGAAGAAGATTTTGGATATTTTTTTTAAAAAAATTCATAATATCATTATAGATAATATTAAGCAAAAGAGGTCATTAATAGATGAAGCTGGATTAAATCATACTATTGATGCTCATGTATGTGAAGATAAAGAAGATAAATTTGATAATTGTTGCAAATAATCAAGAAGTAAAAGAAGGAGTCATAATCAATGAGAATGTTTTGATAATCAATGAGAATATTTTGGTAATCAAAGTGATAAAGAGAAAGAAATTTTAAGTCATTATACTTAAAAGCATTGGACTAGAGCAACTACAAAGACATTAATAAAGATTGGAGATATAAATGAGGCGATTGTTACTTTGATTGACCATGGTTCAAAGATAAATCTTATGCTTAAGGATCTTTTCATGAAGCAAAAGTGGCTAATTGATATGGAACATGGATGGATAATACGGACAACTAATAATACACAAGATGAATTATATGGTGCTTGCCCAGATATAAAAATTTGGATTAGTGATGTTATAATAGAGCAAAATTTCTTTGTTGAAGATGCAATATCTTATCCTCTTATTTTAAGACAATAATATATTATTACAAATCTGATGGAAACAAAAGTACTCGATGATGGCTTAGCTTATACATAGATTTGTAGTAAAGATGGAAGAAAGGTAATATAGTTTTTGACTGTACTCTCAAATCATAAGCAGAATCAAAATAAATTAAGAGAGAATCTATTGCTAAAGGTTGTTGAAGAATTTAAAGATTTTTTAAAAATATTATTAAAAAACGGGATTATGGAGGTATAAAAGAGGAGGTACTCTTGTAAGATATCATTGTAGATTAGGAAGAATTAGATGTACATAAAGCTCAAAAATTCTTTAGAAGATACAAAATTAAATTTCATTAACTACTGCTTATAATTTAGAGGGGAATGCAAAGAATAAACATAGATATCTACCAGTTATAAAAGCCTTGGTTAAAACTTGTAATGGAAGAGTGAAAAAATGGCTTCAACTTCTATTTTATGTATTATGGGTTGATCAAACAACACATAGTTTAGTAATGGGATATATGCTAGTGAAACTCATGACACGTCAAAAACCTATTATACCAATTAAAGAACATGTGCCAACTTAGAATATACTATCTTAGGAAGATAGGTTATTAAGAGAAGAGTTGTTGGCTATTAAAATTTGACAACTTGAACAAAGATCAAAAGATGTAGAGCTAGCATTAAAAAGATTATAAAAGACAAGACTAAAGAATAAGGCTTGATTTGATAAACAACATCAATTGAGGCTTAGAACAATTAAAGAAGGTGATTGGATACTTATTTATAATAGCAATTTGGATAATTAGCACAATATTTTATGAAAGTTTTTAAAATGTTGGTTTAGACCATTATCGTATGACATGGCCTTCTATTTGGGAATACACTAGGTACCTGATTGTGGAGAGTTTATTTGAAAGTTGATCGCAAAAATCCAATAGGTGATTTGTTCTTAATAAAAAGGACAAATAATACAACAATCTCACAAAAAAGAAGTTATGTATATAAATCCTTTTGTATTCAAGTAGGTTTGTACAAAAAGGGTTCAAATTTCCACAAAAATCCTTCAAAACTTTATTCACCTATAAGAAATTATTTCTTCTTGATGTTTAGAATCCAATAATTCTTGATCTAACTATTAAATTTCTATAAAATTTACTTCAAAGTATAGATGATTCTCTTAAGTTTTACCACAAGAAAGAATCAACCATAAATTCGTTTTCAATCATCCGATATCTCCAAACCCCTAGCAGGTACTTAAAACCCTAGCTTAAAGACACCTGAGCACTATTTTCCTTATATCTCACAAATCCAAAATCTTAATGCCACAAATATTTTTTATATAGTCTTGTGATATAAACATATAGACTTCTGAAAATTTTGAGCCAAAAATCCATCAAATTGTCTAAGATATAGCTCAAAATGTAACCACTATGTAAGCAGGTCACTTATTGCCCTTAAGTTTGTAAGCATTGACTTCAACTCCCAATATCTCCTTCACCCTAGCTTGGATTTTATTGAGCCATACATAGAAAGTGTAGCCGTGAAAAGGTTCTCTTCAATCCCAATCGCCGATCCTTAATTGCTCTCTTTATACATGAGCTATATCCAAAAGAGTGACACTAGGTCCAAAATCAACACCTTAACTTTGAGCGCCTATAATTTCTTCATAAAAAGTGCAAATCACACAAAATTTGCACCTAAACCAGATCCAAAAACCTAAACCTTATGATCCTAACCTTTGATGTTTGACTCCCTTGGAAAAAAAAATCCTAATCCCTAATAAACCCTCGGGCAACCTCCTTGAAGCCCATTGGGCATGATTTTTGGCCAATTTGAATAGAGATTTCTATCATCCACCTCTTTTCATCCACATAGATGGCCAAACTACCCTTTTTACACTAAAAACCCTTTTCTAATCCTTCTTTTTATAAGATTTACATACTTTGTACTTTAAGCACCAAATAAAAGAAGTAAACTAAAATTTTAAGAATCACCAATGTCTAACAAAGGTGACTTAAGATATATATAAGTTACTATCAATATAAAATCAACCTCAAAATCACTACTAAACAAAATATAAGGTTGTATAAATCTTAATAATAATCCTTTTAATAGATTCTTTTTAAACTAGCAACCTAACCACATCCTATAATTAATAAAAGTCCACTGATATGGCTCTCATTTAACTATGTACTAAATTATACATTAAATATACATGTATAATTTTTTTACATAGTAGCCGAACCATGACACGACACCGTATATAGTAATAACAATGCATAACAATGCCACATATTCATCAAAGGAATTAGATGGTATAAAGTTGAAAATACCTACTATTGAAAAGTAAGTGAAGATTTTTAAAAGACGATGTTGTATGTTGTGAAGTCTTGCTTGAGAATGTGCTAGGCACCTGGCTGTAAAAGATTAATAAAAATAACAATAATAGGTCCTAACATCTTTAATAAAATTATATAAACTTACAATTAAGACTAACAAGTATGCTTCAATCATTAAAAGTTTAATTAGATTTTTTAATTAATTATAGAAGAATATATCAAAAATCCTAAAGAAATCTAATAAAATCTTAGTCAAATCCTGAACAAATCCTAATCAAACCTTGGTCAAATCCTAACAACCCTAATCAAATTCTAAATAAATCTTGATCAAATCCTAATTAAATTCTAAACAAATCTTAATCAAATTTTAAAAAATCTTGGTCAAATCCTAACAACTTTAGTCAAATCCTAAACAAATCTTAATAAAATCTTTAAAATCCTAATTAAATCCTAAATAAATCTTAATTAAATCTTAAAAAATCCTAATTAAATTTCAAATAAATCCTAATCAAATCCTAAATAAATTCTAATTCGTATAATTTGTATAACTATTTATAATTCATATAATTATTTATAATTCGTATAATTATTTATATCTATTTATATCTCACAATTTAAAAGTTAAAATATTATGAAACTTTGATGTATAGCTTTTTAGCATGATGGTACACTTTTTTAAAAATTTTGAGACAAAAATTCGTCCAAAAACTCAAGATATGACAAATTCCATCACTATCAATAAAACAGCCTACTTATTGCCTTGGAAATTCGATCTGCTATCTTTGACTCCCAATATCGCTTTCTTTAGGATTCCAAATGTAGTAATTCTTCCACATTAGGTGTAGATCTTGAAATCCCCTCTCTAGTTGCACCTCCCAATTTCCAAAAGCTCTCAAATAAACCCCTTCAATCTTCAAAAGAGTGATAGTAGGTACAATTTGTACACCTTAATTTCAAGTGCCTACTTCTTCCTCATAAAAACTCCAAATCTCTCAATTTTTATATTAAAATTGTAGCCCAAAAAACAAGCTTTCTAATCCTAGTCTTTGATTTTCGAATTGCCTCCTTGAAGTTGCCAAAACCTTTATTCTTGTTGTAAGCAGCCTCCTCAAAGCCTATTAGGCATGACCATTGACCAATAGGAATGAAGAATTTTACTCCTTGTCTTCATTCATCCTCATTTTATTTTCATCCTTCCAAATAGGCCTCTTAGTATTTTAATTCTTCTTCTTTGGACCCCAATTGCCTCTCAAGGCTTTATGCTAAATATTTAGATTCTATATAATTTAAAAGCAATAATCAAGCTAAGTAAAAATCTAAAATAAATTTTCTTACACCAAACTCTCTTTAATTTATTTTACTAATCATTCTAATACATATCTAAATCTATAAACATATTATGCATTTTAAGTGGATTTTACATATTGTAAGCAATTACAATACGACAGGGATAGATCTGTAATGAAGTCTACCGAGATAGAGGACCATGACCGTCTTGAAATATGTAAGGATTGTAAAAGTCCATAAGGGCGATATCAAGGATTTTTGGACCTTGAATAGATGGTGCAAGAGAATACAAAGTCCTTTATTACCTTCTACATTTGAGACCACCAAAAATCTTAGGAAATAAGTTCCAAGGTCTTATTAAACCTAAAGTGACCCACAGCGGGAAAGTCATAGCGAGATTGAAGAACAAGTTGTCGTACTATAATTGCTTACAATATGTAAAATCCACTTAAAATGCATAATATGTTTATAGATTTAGATATGTCTTAGAATGATTAGTAAAATAAATTAAAGGGAGTTTGGTGTAAGAAAATTTATTTTAGATTTTTACATAGTTTGGTTATGGCTTTTAAATTATATAGAACCTAAATATTTAGTATAAAGCCTTGAGAGACAATTGGGATCCAAAGAAGAAGAATTAAAATACTAAGAGGCCTATTTGGAAGGATGAAAACAAAGTGAGGATGAATGAAGACAAGGGGTGAAGTTCTTCATTCCTATTGGTCAATGGTCATGCCCAATAGGCTTTGAGGAGGCTGCTTGCAACAAGAACAAGGGTTTCGGCAACTTTAAAGAGGCATTTCAAAAATCAGAGACTAGATTTAGAAAACTTGTTTTTTGAAATACAATTTTGGTATAAAAATTGAGAGATTTGGAGTTTTTATGAGAGAGAAGTAGGCACTTGAAATTAAAGTATACAATTTGTACCTACTATCACACTTTTGAGGATTGGAGGAGTTGTACAAAAGCTTTTGGAGATCAAGAGGTGCGGTTAAAGAAGAGGCTTCAAGATCTACATTTGATGTAGAAGAATCACTATATTTAGAGTTATAAAGAAGGAGTAATTGGGAGTTGAAGACAGCATATTGAATTCCAAGGTAGTAAGTAGGCTGTTTTGTTCATAGTGATGGATTTTGCCATATCTTGAGTGTCTGGACGAATTTTTATCTAAAACTATCAAAGAAGGTGAATCTTTGTGCTAAAAAGCTATACATGAAAGTTTCATAGGATTTGGACATTGGGTTTGTAAGATATGAAGAATTTAGTATATGGGTGTTTGTAAACAAGGGTTTGAAACTACTGTTAGGGTTTTTATGATATCTATAGATCTATAAACAATCAACAGTTGAAACTTGTTGTGCTAGTTTTTAAGAGCGCATTTGTACTTCATGTGAAATTTTAGTGAATTTGAATGGTTAGATTATGAGTTATAGGTAAATGAAGTTTGAGAAAAATCCCCCTTTTATGGGTGAATGAGAGTTTAGAGTATTTTGTTATAGTTTGAGTGTTTTTGTGAAATAAAACTTATGTATTGGATGTAATAGGTCTAAAAGAAGGACTTTTATAAAAATTTGAGGATTTTATTATTTTGGATCTTGGTTGAGTATTTAGTTGCAAACAGAAGCCCAACGCTTTCTTGAGGCAATTTTTCTCTACCATGAAAACATAGTCATATTAGTCCTTCTCGGATATACAAACATTTTTCAAAGTTTAGAAGGTCTTTCTTAAATTTGAATTTATCAATATTTTCTTTCAAGTGATGCTTGATATCAAGAACCAAAGCATCATTAGTGGTTATAACATGCACTTCATTGAGAAAACTAAAATCGATAGGCACCGATGTAATAGTAGCATAAAGACAAAATTGCTTTGATTTCAATAAAGTTATATATAATAGATCAAATGCTGCCTCCTCTACGCTTGGTACAAGATATGATCTCCTCAATAGACCATCAAACAATCCTTGTTGTTTCCTAAGGCAATAAGTGATGACAAAGTTAAATTAAGATAGCGACATATTCCATTGAGCTTAGTGGCAATTAAGAACTCGAGCTGACATAAAACATTCTAAGTTCTTATATATGCAGTCACAAGATGCATTGCTCTTTTAAAAAAATGACTCCATTCTTGAAAAGAATCCATAGTAGCAAGAAGCTCCTTATTATGAATTTCATATTTAATTTCAATAGTAGAGAATTTTTGAGAATAAAATGAAACAGAATAAAATTTGTTGTCTATACTCATTTGTAAAAGTATGGCCCATAATACAAAATTTGAAGCATCAATCTCCAAGTAAAATATCTTTATAAAGTCTGGATGCAACAATATTGGGACTATAATAAACACCATCTTAAAATCTTGAAATGCTTTTTTCACTTGAAGCCTCTATTCTAACTTGTTCTTACATATCAATTGAGTAAGAGGAGCGGCGACTTGAGAGTAATTTTTGATGAAGATCCAATAGAAGTTAGCAAATTCAAAAAAATATTATATGTCTTTCATAGTCTTTGAATTGGCCCATTGCATAATTGCCTCTACCTTCTTGGGATCCATCATCAAATCCTCAATAGATATAATATATTCCAAAAATTCCATCTTAGATTGATAAAATACACATTTCTCTAATTTGGCATACAAACCTGTATCTCGCAGCTTTTGTAATATCAATTTGACATGTCCCTCATATTCCTCTAGATTTTTTAAATAGTCAAGATATCATCAAGATAGATCACTATGAACTTTTCCAAATATTCTCGAAACATGTCATTCATTAAATGCTGAATGATAGCGAGTGCATTTGTTAGTCCAAAAGGCATGAAATTATATTCAAAATGTCCATACCTTATCCAAAATGTGGTCTTTGATTCATCTCCCTCCTTGATTTATACTAGATTGTATGCTCTACAAAAACCTATGTTAATATAGATCTTAGCGTGGCTGAGCTGTTCCAAGAATCTTGAGATTAATGATAGTGGATAACGATTTTTTACTATTATTTTATTCAATCCTTGATAATCAATGCATATATGCAAGGAACCATCTTTCTTCTTCACAAGAACTATAGGTGCACTTCATGGAGACTTAAAATGCCTTATAAAGTTTTTTATAAGATTTTCATCAGTATAATCTTTTAATATCAAAGTTTATTTTGAAAAAGATTATAGATTGGACCAAAAGGTGATTGCATTCCTTCTTAAAGATCTATAGCATAATTGTAAGGTCGGTGCTCTTGCAATATATTAATATTTTTCTTTTGAAAAACATCTTGAAATTTATTATATTACTGTAGAATCTTGATCGATGAGATCATATCTTCTTTAAATGGAGTTGTATAAATAACAAATGGTGTACCTTCTTCGACCAATCAAATAAAAGCTCTTGCTCTAATAAATAAAGATTTACCAATTTATAGCTTTTTATAAATTATTACAGGGATTTCTATTAGAAATGTTATTCTTTGCAACTTCTAATCTATAGATGGATTATACTTTTCCAACCAAGACAAGCTAAGAATAATAGGATTTGAATGAGTCTTAATAACGTTGTCATGTTGTAGTACGTTTATATAATGAAAGGTATGAATAAGAGTAATTTATATTTAATACTTAATTATCTTAGTTCAATAGGAACTTAAGATACTTAAGATACTTAAGAAAAGGGTTATGGAAGCCTCTTAGATTATTTTCTTGTTTTAATAGCTAATAGATAAAAGTTAGTTGTTAAAGTTTTCTTCTAGGCTATACAAACTCTATTATTGATTTTGAAAAGCCATAAGTTAATTAAAATAGGATAGAAAAAGAAAATAGTTATTATAGTTGATACTAAGATTAAGTTGAGGATAGGATTTAACTTTAAAATCCTTAGAATTAGTTGAATTGATACCTAGAGAAAGACTAGGTATGAGATAGGGTCAAAATCAGACCTCTAGGGACAAAAACAACTATCGAAGGCAAGCAAGGGGGATTTTTGAAGATCGGCAATTAGAATTGGATAGCTAGCTTGAAGGAGATTCCAGAAGCATTTAGCTTGTGACCATAGGATTTTGGAGGATTTAGCAATTACTATTCAAAGTCAAGGTTTGTATTGGTGTTTTGGATTTTACATAAGACAATGATGGCTTGCATTGTTGATTGATTCGTGCAATCTGTATAGCATCTACAATTCAAAATTTGGTATTGTCTAGATTGTTGGATGTGCTAAGTATATACAAAAATTTGTGTTAATCTAGCAATGAAATCAAGAGATATTTGAGTTTTGATACAAAGGGTTGTCGGAAGTTGGCAGTTTAGGATTGGATAGGATTTCTATGATAACTAAAGATCCACCAATTGGATCAATGTAAACTTTGGCATGGTAATAGAAGACTTATAGATTGAGCTACATACCAAGTTTGAGCTGAAGTTAATGATAAAAGAAGGAGAAATCACTACTGGAGTTTCTGCATCAATCTTCAAGTTGACGGCTGAGTGTCATCAGTGCGCTTTTTGGGCATTTTCTTGCAATTTATAAGTTAGGTTGAGCTAAATTTTTGTAAGCGTATAAAAAGCTTATACTAAAATTTGTGTACAAAATTTCACATTAAGTGGATGGTTAGATTAAAAATTATAGCATGTCAAAGCTCACTGATTAGGATTAGGGCTTACAAACAAAAATAAAAATTGCTTAATTATAAAAGAAACGAGGTAATTGGGATATATATATGGTTGATATTACTAAGAGGAGTGTTTTTAAACACTTTTGAATTGAAGTTCAAATTATATTCCTCATACATGGATGAAACCTATTAGGATTTCTTGATTATTTATAAATATTATTCTACCTTCTACAGCCAGGTGCCCGGTGCATTCCCGAACAAGACAACACGTAATACAACATAAGTGGTTAAACCGACGTGAAAGTTTGTAGTAGAAGGTATTAGCTTTTGTTGTGGTTATTTAGAATTAATGGCATAAGAAAGCAAAAAGATGGATTTTGGAATAAATGATGGAGCTTTGGATGGAGCTTTAAGTGGATCTTCTAGCGGAGCTTCTTCTGGTGGATAAGATATGTATCTAGATCCAAATATTGTAAATATGTTTCAAGATTTTATATTAATTATGCAATAGCAAGAAGAAAAAAATCGAAAGGAAGCTTTGGCAATTTAAGCATTGTAAGTAGTGATTAACGAGGTTGATCAATTTGATGGAAAAGACATATCTAATTATTTAAGGTGTTGTATGCGGGAAACGGAATTGAATCGAGTCTCTGAAAGGGACATGATTTTATTATTTGAACTTGCTACAATACCAGAGATAACAAAAATATGTGAAATCAATTACAGAGCAATTTGGAAGCTCTTGGGAGGAATTCTCTCATGCATTGAGAAATGAGTATTTCTTAGAAGACTGTGATTGAGTTACTAAGAAATCATTTTTGGAATGGATTGAGCGCCTTAACAAGAAATTACAAGATACTGAATTATTAAGGGAGTTTGAGAGGCAGTATTCTCGATTATCGAAAATAGAAAAGGTAACTTTGGAACCAAACAAGGTTGAGTTATTTCTTCGAGCTACAGATGGAGAATTACAAGAAAGGTCGAAGATTTTTCTTGAAGATAAAGAAGAAGATGAAGGATTAATAACAAATTGGAAGAAAGTTGAGGATGCAATAGGATTGTTGGCAAAAAAAGAAAAGAGGAAGGACAGGGGGAGTATCCAAAGAATGGTGCAGGTACCTAAAGTTCAAGTGCCTACTTCACAATTGACGCTACCTATTGTTCAATCTTCAATAACTACATCAAAGAAAGAAGATATGGGGATTGAAGATTTTATACGCGGTGTCATACTGCATTTACGTGCAGTGTATAAAAATATGAAAAATCTTGTATCTATTGTTAATATATGTGTGAGTGCTAGAGGTTATTTTAGAAAATATTATAAGGAGAGGATTTATTATAGCCACTTAGTTAGTGAATTAAGATGGCTATTTGTTTTGTTCCTACCTTACTTTTGAGGTAGAATAGACTCTAGAAGAATAGATATATAGATAGCTCCGAAGGAGATAGAAGTGTTTGTAGTGAAAATTGGTGGGTGTGTTCTTCAAGTTGTGAGGATTCTAGAACCTACTCACTTGCTTGTATTGGAGTTGTGAACAAAAGGTTATGCTTGTTTTAGTAGAGTGAGGTTTGCTGCCACCCGACGAAGAGGGGCAGAAACTTCGAGCTGCCACTGCAAGTTTGATTTCAACTCTTTCTTAGTGAAATTTATAGAGAGTGTGGAAAATTGTGCTAGCTTTCTATCAAGACATCTCTTGTAGCATTTGGAGTTGGAGAGCAAAAGTTGTGAGCTTGAGAGTGGGAAAGGGTTTGCTGCCACCCGACGAAGAGGGGTAGAGACTTTGTTCAACCACCCAAGTCGGAAAGTCTCTTCAATCTTTTTGATATTTTAGGTGCTTGTAGTAGCTTGTGTAAGCTTTCCACAAAAATAAAAATCAATACATTTGGAGCTTTGATGAAAGTTTTATGAGCCGTGAAGTGTCAAAGAGGGAAAATTGTTGCTAGGGTTTGAAGAGTAGAATCGACTAGCTACAAAATCTGGAGTTTGAGAGGCATGCATGCGAAATTTTAGAACAAGTTAGGTGATGGAGTGAGCTTTCTAAAAAGCTATTGCATGTCCAATTTGGAGAAGGGAAGTGATCACAACAAAGGCTGAAGTGAAGAGGAGCTTTGCTGCCTTTGCATTTGCTTGGAAATTTTAGCGCCTACTTCTTTTAGCCATAACTTTTAAATGGTAAGTCATCTATTTGTGAAATTTTGATATGTTTTACAATGGATTATTGGCTTTCCATAGGCTGTAAGCACGCTTGATTCGACCTTTGGATGAATTTTTCGTGATTTATTTAGTTTCAGTTTGTTGTATAACTTGTATTCCTCATATGCGGTTGTATTTTGAGGTATACTTGAATACATACATACTTTGCTTATACTTTTTATACAAGTATATATACTTGTATTTATACAAATATTCTATAAGTATTCTACAAGTATTATACATAATATTTATACAAGTATTTGTACAAGTATTATACCAAGGATTTATACAAGTATTTGTACAATATATTTATACCAAGGATTTATACAAGTATTTATACAAGTGTATACAAGTATTATATTTATACAAGATTTATACTTATACAAGTATTTGTATAAGTATTATTCAAGACTTGTACAAGTATAATACAAGTATAACTTGAAAGCTTGAAGAAATATTGTGTAAGTATAGAACATACCTGCACGGCTTCCTCTCATGTTCCCTGCAAGTTCTAGTAGCAGCTAGGAACCCGGCGTTTTCTCAAGGCGAATTCTCTCTATCCGACAGCAGGATGCGGGATCTTTAAATTAAATTTACAGGGCTTGAGGAGAAGATTTCTGTAATAAATTCAAAATCTACTTTTAAGCAAGGATATGTGCAAAGATGCATCTGGTGTGATGATGATTCCCATTTTCAAAAGGGTTGTGGTGAGTTTAATAAAATAGTCCAACAAGGCATTATTTTTTGAAAAGATGGAAAAGTGGCATTAAAGGATACTGGTGATATTCTCCAAACCAACTTTGATAAGGGAGGTATGAAAGCATTGGTTAAGGATTATTTGGCAATGAATGGGATTATAATAATAGAAATTACAAGTTATGGTACTAGATTGGATGACAATGGCAAACAAGAATTTTTTAGAAATATTGAATCAAGTGGGATTTTTTATCTTCTGCCATTTCTACAATGCATAAGAAGAAGATGCCACGAGAAGCTTTATTAAGGAGTGCTACAATAATTCATGGAACTAGGGGTTGGAAGGATCCTGTAGAAGCTTTATCAATACATGCCTATATTGCTAAAAATCAACATGAAGCCTTAATAGAAGAAAAGAGAAGACAAGATTCTAATGATACAAGAGAAGAGAATTCTTCAAAAAGACAAACTCGAGGAGATAAGGCTCATGAGATGGCATCACAGGAATTACCAACAAAGGATGCTTCAATATCTTCAAAAGAAAAATCAAAGGACTTAGGAGAAAAAGGTAAGTCAACGGCTTATAAACTTCTCTTTGATATTGAAGTAGCAACAGATTTAAAGGGGGTGCTTGAAGAACGTGTCCTCAATGCTAAAATTGAATTCACATTGAAAGAAATATTAGGTATTGCAAAGAAAGAATTCCATGATGTCATTATTGACAGTATTAAGCGAAAGAGGCAATTAATGGGTGAATCTGGATCAAATCATGCTATTGATGCACATAAATGTGAGGATGAAGAAGATGAAATTGGCAATTGTTACAAACAATCAACAAATGGAAGAAGGAGTTATAATCAAAAAACACGTTTTGATGATCCAAGTAATAAGGAGAAAAAAATTTTGAGTCATTATACTCAAAAGCATTGGGCTAGAGTAACTACAGAGGCATTAGTAAAGATTGGAGATATGCATGAGCCAGTTGTTGCCTTGATTGACCATGGTTCAGAAATAAACCTTATGTCTAAGAATCTTTACATGAAACAAAAGTGGCCAATTGATATGGAGCATGGATGGATAATATGGGCAGCTAATAATATAGGAGGTGAATTGTATGGTGCTTACCTGGGTGTGATGGTTCGGATTGGTAATGTTGCAATGGAACAAAATTTCTTTGTTCAAGATGTAACAACTTATCTTCTTATATTGGGACAACCGTACATTATTGCGACTCAAATGAAAACAAAAGTCCTTCATGATAGTTCAACTTATGCACAGATTTATAGTGAAGATGAAAAAAGGGCAATATAATTTTTGACTGTTCTTCCAAATCATGAACGTAATGAAGACAGATTGAGAGAAAAACCATTGTCAAGAGTTGTTGAAGAATTTATGGATTTTTGAGGAGTACCACTATAAAACAGGATTATAGAGGTACAAAAGGGAAGGTACTCTTGCAAGATATATGTACCTTTGATGCAAGATTTATTGACATTTTTGAAAATGGGAGTGTTATGTATAAGAAGATTGAGGATCTAAAAAGAAGTGAGAGAAAAAGATTATGTGCTGTTGAAAGAGAATTATATGGGTTAAAAATATTAAAAGATGATGAAAAGATTATTTGTATTTATAAAAAAAATAGATTAGAAGATCCTTTGGAATTGATTGCATCTATTGGATTAGGTGATGATGATAAAATTATACACATTCATTCAAAAGAAGTTTATGATATGATTGAAACTTTTCAAATAGCAGAGGTTATGATTGAAACAAAATACAAGACAGTAGATAAGAAGGTAAAATCCATTGCTGGACCTTTGCCAAAAGACTATAAAGAATAGGTAGAAGGAGCATCAAGAAAAAAGAGCTTGAGGAATCCAGGAAATATTGGGCATAAGTTTACTGAAGAAACTTTTGAAGAATTAAAGATTGGTTCTGATGGTTCTTTGTTGATAGAAGAAATTGTGTTCTTCAAAGAAATGCTAGCAAAATGAGGTAAATCATTTGCCTTTGAATCTCATAAAATTCAGTGTGTGGATCCAAATATTATAATTTCTATGGTTATTTTCACTATACCATATGTACTTTGGAATTTGAGGCCAATTCCAATGCCAACGGCGCATTTACCGAGTTTGATAGAATTATTAAAAAAAAAGATGAAGATGAAGATTTTGGAGCCTTCTTTTGCACCATATTTTAGCCGATGGTTTACAGTGCCTAAGAAAAATGGATCATTACAATTTATTCAAGATATGAAGCCAATAAATACAATGACTATTAGAAATGCAAGAATTGGACCAATAGTAGATGAATTTGCTGAAGCATTTGCAAAAAGGGCAATTTATTCAATGGGTGATCTGTATTCAAGCTATGACCAATTTCAACTAGCAAAAGAAAGTAGAGACATGACAACGATGAGAACGCCACTTGGATTGGTTAAAATGTGTACTCTTTCTTAAGGTGCCACTAATTCAGTTGCACATATGATGAGCGGGATGAATAAGGTATTGAGGGATTTTATTCCTGAGAAGACTATGCTTTTTTTAGATAATATTCCTATTAAAGGGTGCAAAGAAGAAGACAAGGATGAAACTTTAGATAAAAAGGGGTGTCGCAAGTATGTTGTCAATCAAATACAAGATTGTGAAAAGATATTGACTCGGCTTGAAGAAGTTCATCTTACATTATCACATACAAAATCTATATTTGGAATACAAGAAGTTATAATTGTTGGACATTTATGTCGATTTTATGGAAGAAAACCAGATCCAGCCAAGGTTGATGCAATTAGAAGAATAAAAGAAGATTGCAGTTTTTTAACAGAGGTGCGTAGGTTTTTGGGTACATGTGTGTTTTATCATATTTGGATTCCTTACTATGCTCATATAGCGTATCCATTGTATGAATTATTACGCAAAGATTATTGTTTTAAATGGAAAAAAAAGTATATAAAAGCAATGCAAATATTGAAGGAATTATTGACATCACCTCCAATATTGAAAAAAATTGATTATAAGTATAATAGACTAGTGATTCTTACAGTGGATATTAGTCCAATTGCCATTGGATGGGCTGTTGGTCAAGATGATTCAAATGGACATAGATTTGTAGTTTGATTTGGAGCTAAGGCTTTAAGCGCATGCCAACGTTTATATTCTCAAGTGAAAAGGGAATTATGGGAAGTTGTTTCAGCTATGAAAGCTGAAAGGGATTATTTAATTAGGGCAATAGTGGTAGTGGAAACAGATTGTTTACCTTTGCTTGGAATGATTACTAATTGCACAACTCTAGACATTACAATGTTAAGATCGATTGCTTATATTAAGTCATTAAATTCAGAATTTAAGCATATTACGGAAAAAGACAATTCCGTAGCAGATATGTTATCTCGAGCAAGATATAATCGAGAAGATGAGATGATAGAAGATATTGATGATGTGGGTACTAAATTTTATTCATTTTCACAATTGAACAAGGAAAATAAGCCATTTCATGTAAAAAAATATGAAAGAGATTTATTGGATATTGGATATTATTTGAGTACGTTAACCAAGCATGCTAATTGGTCAGTTGAAAAATTTAAATAGATCAAGAGAAAAGCATACAAGTTCATATTATAAGGGGGATTTCTATAGAAGAGGCCGAAATCAAACATTGGTATGCCACAACGAGTAGTAGGTACCAAAGAAGATCAATAAGAATTATTCAAGGAATTTCATGATAGTTTATAGGCAGACATAGAGGAATTTGGACTACTTTTGCTAAATTGAAGGAACGATATTGGTGGAAGAATATGTATCGAGATGTAACTTCATTTATAGAATCTTGTCAAATATATTCAAATATACGACATCGAGATGGTTTGCATCCAACATATCTTTTGGCCATTCATTTTAAATGAGTTGTAGATTTGGTTATTGTGCCATTGGGACTATGGCAAATGAGGTATTTAGTTTTGGCTCGTGAGGATTTATCAAACGAAGTGGAAGGCAAGGCTTTAAGGACAAAGTCTTCAAAAGGAATTTGAAGGTTTTTACTTGAGGATGTTATTTGCCACTACGGATGTGTGGAAAAGATCACTACAGATCGTGGAGAATTAAATGTACATGAAGCTCGTGAATTCTTTAAAAGATGTGGAGTTAAATTATCATTGACTATAGCTTATAATCTAGAAGAGAATGCAAAGAGTGAACGTGGACATCCACCAATTGTAAAAGCCTTGATTAAAGCTTACAATGGAAGAGTGAGAGAATGGCCTCGACTTCTACCTTATGCATTATGGGCTGATCAAACAACACATAGTTTGGTGACAGGATATATGCAAGTGAAACTCATGACAGGTCAAAAATCTATTATGCCAATTGAAGAACATGTGCCAACTTGGAGTGTGCTACCTTAGAAAGATAGATTAACAAGAGAAGAGTTATTGACTATTAGAATTCAACAGCTTGAACAAAGATCAGAAGATGTGGAATTAACATTAAAATGGTTACAAAAGGCAAGGCTAAAGAACAAGGCTCGGTTTGATAAACGACATCGATTGAGGCCTAAAGCAATTGAAGAAGGTGATTGGATATTTGTTTATGACAACAGTTTAGATAACCAGCATAGTACCTTACAAAAGTTTTTAAAACATTGGTTTAGACCCTATGTAGTGGTAATATTTCAAGACAATGCCACAAATTTATTGAAGGAATTGGATGGTACAAGGTTGAAGATATCTATTGCTGGAAAGCGAGTAAAGGTTTTCAAAAGACGAGATGGAGAAATAAACGTGGAAGATCATGTTGAAGATATCAATGACTTTGAAGAAGACAATTATATTGAAATGGATGATGAAGAAGAACTTGGTGCAGAAAATAAAGAGATGGTATGACGCCAACTATGACATATGCTTCATTTGGTGCATACCGGAGGATGTGCAGATTCAGAGGGGGTGGATGTCATGTTGCAGCATATTTATATAATGAAAGGTATGAATAAGAGTAATTTATATTTAATACTTAATTATCTTAGTTCAATAGGAACTTAAGATACTTAAGATACTTAAGATACTTAAGAAAAGGGTTATGGAAGCCTCTTAGATTATTTTCTTGTTTTAATAGCTAATAGATAAAAGTTAGTTGTTAAAGTTTTCTTCTAGGCTATACAAACTCTATTATTGATTTTGAAAAGCCATAAGTTAATTAAAATAGGATAGAAAAAGAAAATAGTTATTATAGTTGATACTAAGATTAAGTTGAGGATAGGATTTAACTTTAAAATCCTTAGAATTAGTTGAATTGATACCTAGAGAAAGACTAGGTATGAGATAGGGTCAAAATCAGACCTCTAGGGACAAAAACAACTACCGAAGGCAAGCAAGGGGGATTTTTGAAGATCGGCAATTAGAATTGGATAGCTAGCTTGAAGGAGATTCCAGAAGCATTTAGCTTGTGACCATAGGATTTTGGAGGATTTAGCAATTACTATTCAAAGTCAAGGTTTGTATTGGTGTTTTGGATTTTACATAAGACAATGATGGCTTGCATTGTTGATTGATTCGTGCAATCTGTATAGCATCTACAATTCAAAATTTGGTATTGTCTAGATTGTTAGGTGTGCTAAGTATATACAAAAATTTGTGTTAATCTAGCAATGCAATCAAGAGATATTTGAGTTTTGATACAAAGGGTTGTCGGAAGTTGGCAGTTTAGGATTGGATAGGATTTCTATGATAACTAAAGATCCACCAATTGGATCAATGTAAACTTTGGCATGGTGATAGAAGACTTATAGATTGAGCTACATACCAAGTTTGAGCTGAAGTTAATGATAAAAGAAGGAGAAATCACTACTGGAGTTTCTGCATCAATCTTCAAGTTGACGGCTGAGTGTCATCAGTGCGCTTTTTGGGCATTTTCTTGCAATTTATAAGTTAGGTTGAGCTAAATTTTTGTAAGCGTATAAAAAGCTTATACTAGCATTTGTGTACAAAATTTCACATTAAGTGGATGGTTAGATTAAAAATTATAGCATGTCAAAGCTCACTGATTAGGGCTTACAAACAAAAATAAAAATTGCTTAATTATAAAAGAAACGAGGTAATTGGGATATATATATGGTTGATATTACTAAGAGGAGTGTTTTTAAACACTTTTGAATTGAAGTTCAAATTATATTCCTCATATATGGATGAAACCTATTAGGGTTTCTTGATTATTTATAAATATTATTCTACCTTCTACAGCCAGGTGCCCGGTGTATTCTCGAACAAGACAACACATAATACAACAATGTTGAACACAATTTGGCTTCTATGATCTTTGAACAATACTTCTATAGGTGTGATTTTATGGATGATACTATGAGAGGATAAGAGTCGTCCATCTATTATTTCTATATGAATAGGTTTGGATTTCTATACTAGAGGAATTTTATGAAATTTAGTGAATGTCTCATCTACAAAACAAGCAAATGCCCCTAAATTTGTCAAAGTAGTTGTTTGAAGCTTTTGAGGGCCAAAATACAATGAGATTATAAAACAATAAGCAAGTTCAATAGAAAGAAAGGAACCTGAATAGTTTTGTAATATTGGATTGTCTAGCTACACAATCCCTATTATAATAGAACATTGTCGTTTTCTTGCACAATTGTACTTTTGGTTTTGGTAATGTATTGATTTTGTTTTTTTTTGAGCAATTGCTAATCTTGTGGCCTTCCTCCCCATAATACAAGTATAGATTTTCTTCCATTTGATGCTTCTTTTCTTGAGGACTAAGAAGTTTAAATTGTACTACATTAACTTACATATCTTCTATTTCCAAGTATGAATTCAAATTGCTTATTGATGTAATATGGATATGTCAGATTGCGTATTGTCTTGTTGAAGCCTATGAACTTTGATCTTCTCGATGTTGAAATAATTGGTTATCACATTTTACAGCTTGGTTAATGGCTTCATTGAGCATTTATAGATCTAGAAGCAACAATAACAAATCTTTCACATCATCTCTTAATCTCCAATAAAATTGGCTCATTAAGGCTTCTTTGTCTTAATTAATGTCGTACGCTAATTGCCTAAAATTGGATATATAGACTGATGCAAAGCGCACCCCTTGACATTATCATACTATAATTGCTTACAATATGTAAAATCCACTCAAAATGCATAATATGTTTATAGGTTTAGATATGTCTTAGAATGATTAGTAAATTAAATTAAAGGGAGTTTGGTGTAAGAAAATTTATTTTAGATTTTTATTTAATTTGGTTATGGCTTTTAAATTATATAGAACCTAAATATTTAGTATAAAGCCTTGAGAGACAATTGGGGTCTAAAGAAGAAGAATTAAATTACTAAGAGGCCTATTTGGAAGGATGAAGACAAAGTGAGGATGAATGAAGACAAAGTGAGGATGAATGAAGACAAGGGGTGAAGTTCTTCATTCTTATTGGTCAATGGTCATACCCAATAGGCTTTGAGGAGGCTTCTGCAACAAGAACAAGGGTTTTGGCAACTTCAAGGAGGCCATTCGAAAAACAAAGACTAGGATTAGAAAGCTTGTTTTTTAGGCTACAATTTTGGTGTAAAAATTGAGAGATTTGGAGTTTTTATGAGGAAGAAGTAGGTGCTTGAAGTTAGGGTGTATAAATTGTACCTATTGTCACACTTTTGAGGATTAGAAGAGTTGTACAAGAGCTTTTGGAGATCTCAAGGTGCAACAAGAGAGGTGATTTTAAGCTCTACACTTCATGTGGAAGAATTTTTACAATAAAAGTTTTAAAGAAGGAGATATTGGGAGTCAAAGATAGCAAATTGAATTCCAAGGCAGAAAGTAGGCCGTTTTGTTGATAGTGATGGGATTTGCCATATCTTAAGTTTTTGGACTAATTTTTGTCTTAGAATTTTTAAAAAGCTGAATCTTTATGCTAAGAAGCTATATATCAAAGTTTCATAGTATTTGGACATTTGGTTTGTGAGATATGAAGAATTTAGTACATGGGTATTTGTAAATAAGGGTTTGAAGCTACTGTTAGGATTTTTATGATATCTAAAGATTGATAAAGAATCAATAGCTAAAATTTGTTGTGCTAGTTGTTAAAAGCAAATCAATGCTTTATATAAAATTTTAGTGGATTTGAATAGTTAGATTAAGAGTTATAGGTTAATGAATTTTGGAAAAAATCCCCCCTCCTACGGATGAATGAGGATTTAGAATATTTAGTTATAGTTTGAATATTTTTGTGAAATAAGACTTATGTATTGGGTGTAATAGCCTTAAAAAAAAAACTTTTATAAAGTTTATAGGATTTTATTATTTTGGATCTTAATTGAATATTTAGTTGCATCCAGAAGCCCAGTGCTTTTTTGAGGCAGATTCTTTCTACGACGATAACGTATTACATATGTTGTTAGCTTGTGGAACAAGTTAATAATATAGTGTACATATAAGAAACTTATCTTGTAAGTTTGACTTGTGTCTTGCAAATTGGACATGTATTTGAGGTCTTATAGAATATCACCACATAACTTTTAGATATATAATATATATAGAAATAAGAATGAAGCCTTCTTTACTCTTATCAATGCCTTTTTTTTATTCATAGTCTTGTTTCAATAGTCTGTATTCTTCTTGTCTTTAATAATAGCTATTCTAATTTAATACTATTCCATCTTTGAATGATTTTTTATTCCTTTTAAGTGATACAAGAATATTTTCATACTTTAGTTGTTTATATTTTATATCTTTGATAGCTTATGATGAATTGAAAAAAATAGTAACATGTGTTGGATTTATTATAAGTTACTTGTTAAAACTTAAAGTCATTGCATAAACCAAGTATAAGACTATGGCCAAAAAGATAAAACCAATGGCTATTCAATTACCACCTAATAGTATGGAGCACATTAAACAAGCAATTAAAGAGTTAGGTTTAAGAAAAAAATATGAAATTACGCATTGATTCATTCAAAAATCATTAAGTAAGCTAAAGATTAGAAGGAGGGAAAGATGATTTCTTGACAATATCAAAGAAGATGACATTTCAAAAAATATTTATTAGACATAGTGACACATTTGCCTTAATTCATGATGAAATTGGATATGTGGATTCTAGTATTATAACACATATGGTAATCTTCACAATATCACATATTCTATGGAATTTAAAGCCTATACATGTGCCTAGAGCTTTGCTTCTTAAATTAATAGAATTATTAAAAGAAAAGATAAGGATAGATATACTTAAACCTTCAATTACTTGTTATTAGATGGTTTATAATATTTAAGAAGTCAAGGACATTAAAGTTCATTCAAGATATGCAATCAATAAACAAGGTGATTGTTCAAAATATATGAAGTTAAATCCTATGGTGGATGAAGTAGCTAAATAGTTTGTTGGTCATTCCATCTATTCTATTAGAGGTTTATATTTTGGATATGACCAATTCTAACTAGCTAAAGAAAATAGAAACTTGACTACCATGAAGATTTGTTTGAATTTAATGAGGATACGTACCTTATTTCAAGGTACAACTAACTCAATGGCTCATATGTAAAATATTGTAAACTAAATATTCAATAAATTTATGCATGAAAAAATTATTCTATTTTTGGATAATATATCTATGAAAGATTACAAAGAAGAAAACAAGAATGAAACTATAGATGCTAAAGGTTGTAGAAAGTTTGTCAAGCAATACATTAAAGATGTAGCTCAGATATTTGATAAGCTTGAGTTAGTTAATTTGACATTATTTGTAGAAAATTCAAGCTTTGGAATTGGTAAGATTTTGGTGGTGAAATAAATGTGTAATAAATATGATAGAAAATCAAATTTAAAAATAATTAATACTATATCTAAAATAAAGACACATAAAAATGTTAAAAAAATTAAAAGATTTTTAGATACATGTGTATTTTATTGAATTTGGGTGCCTTACTTTGTACATATTTTAGAGTAATTATATAAGCTATTGAAAAAAAATAAAAGATTTATTAGAAAAGATAAATAAAAAATAACTAAAGAAAATTTTAAAAAGATTTTGAATTTATAATCTATTTTTTGATAATTAAATTATTAGTATCAAAGATCAATGGTTATAATAGTGGATAAAAGTCCCATAACAATTGGATAAATTGTTGGATAAGATGATATGGAAGGGATAAAGTTTGTTATGAGATTTGAGGCCAAGATTCTTATAGAAAGTTCAAGAGCTTATCCATAAGTTAAAAGAGAGTTTTGGAGAGTACTCACTACTCTAAAAGCTTAGAAGAATTATTTGATTGGAGCTAGTATGGATTTAAAGATAGATTATTTATCTTTACTTGAAATGATAATTAACTGTAATATTCTAAATATTATTATATTGAGATAGATAGCCTATATTAGAATATTGAATCCTATTTTGATACATATTACTAATAAAAAAACTTTGCAACAAATATGCTATCTAGGTTTAGGTATATCTTTAAGAAAAAAATGGTGGCATATGAAAAGAATGAATATAAAGAAAAAAAAAAACCATGGATATATATTTGTTACCAATAGAATGGATTTTAGAGATGAGATTCAAATCTTCTATGAAGATTTATATGAAGGTAAATTGAGGGATATTGAGATATATTTGAATACTATAAAGAGGCAAGAAGGTTGGATGAATAAAATCTTTAAGGATATCAAATACCAATCCTATTCTTATTTGCTTAAAGATAGATTTTTATAGAAGAGTCCAAAAAGAGGTGACAAAATTCTATTTAAGGAGGTAGGAGATTTTGATTCTAGAAACAAGGTTTTGAAGGAATTTTATAACATACTCTAGACAAGACATAGAGGAGTTTGAGCTACTTATACTAAGATTAAAAAAAAATATTGGTAGAAAGACTTATATAAAGATATAAAAGATTTTATAAATACATATATAGAGTGTGAGCTATAATTTAAGATCAAACATAGAGATGGATTACATCCTACTTAATAATCTATTATATATTTTTATTAAGTAATTGATTTGGTAGCCATGCCATTAAGAATTTGAGGCATAAAATATTTGATATTGGCAAAAGAAGAGCTATCAAATTATATTGAAGGAAAGACCTTAAGAACCAAGACCACTGAAGTAATATGCAAATTTATACTAGAAGATGTTTTTAATAGATATAAAAATATTAAAAGAATGAAAGCTAATAGAGGAGAATTGAATCCTAATGAAATATAAGAATTCTTTGATAGATATGGGATCCAATTCAAATTGACTACTTCTTATAATTTTGAAGTTAATGGCAAGAGTGAGAGGATCATCCTCCTATCATTCATACATTGATCAAGGCATATAAGAATTGGCCAATTCAATGGCCTGAATTGCTTCTATTTGCTTTATAGGCTAATAAGATTATTCATAATATTATCATTAGTTATATGTCCATAGAATTAATCTTAGGACAAAAGCCTATGATACGAGCTAAGAAAATCCACCTTACATAGATTTTTTTAATCTTAAAAAGATGATATTAATAAAAAAAAGATTATTGGAATTCTACATCTAATAGTTGAGAAGGTTAAGGACTTACAAATTGCAATTAAAAGATTGAAAGCAAGAAGGTTGAGAAATAAAAAAAGATTTGATAGGAGTCATAGACTAAGATCCAAATCTATTTAGGTTAGAGATTGAATTTTGATTTATGATAACAACTTAGAGCATCAATATAGTATTGCAAAGAAGTTTATAAAGAAATGGTTTGGACCATATATAATACTCAAAGTCCATAATAATACCATATATTCGTTATGAAAGCTAGATGGAATTATTATAAAAAAATCCAATGGCTAGAAAAAAAAAGTGAAAGCTTTGAAAAAAAAAGATGGACAATTCATAGCAGAAGACCTTGAATTATTTCTATCTCAATATTTGAACCAAGAACAAGAAGTTTATGAATATATAAGTGAATTAAAGCAATTAAAAAGTGATAAAAGAAAATTATAAGTAAATATATTAAAAGATGTACAAGTTTAAAGGAGATAGATGTCATATTATAATTGCTTATAATATATAAAAATCAATCAAAATATATAATATGTTCATAAATTTTAGTATATATTAGAATGATTAGTAAAATAATTTAAAAAAGTTAATGTAAAAAACTTTGTTTTACTTTTTTTTTTCTAATTTGATTATAGTATTTAAATTATATGGAACCTAGATGTTTAGTATGAAGCTTTGAGAGGAGATTTGAGGCCTAATGGTTGAAATTTAAGCTACTAAAAGATTCATTTAAAAAGATGAAAGAAAGATATGGAAGGATGATGGCAAGGGATGGAAGACTTTATTTCCATTGGTCAATGGTCATGTCCAATGAACTTTTAACATTCTGTTTATGGCCATTTAAAGGATTTTGAAAACTTCAAAGAGGATATTCAAGAAAAAAAAGCAAAGATTGTATAATTTAGATTTAGGGCAACAAATTATATTGTCAAGATAAAGAGAGTTTGTCTTAAAAAAGTATTATACTTTTAGCTATCACTAATTGCTTAATTAAGTTTTAAAAATAAAAAAACTTCAAATTTATATAAAAATTGTCTCTATAGGAGAAATTACATCAAATATATGAATCTTCAATAAAAAAAATATCTAAGTATATGATAAAATATTATAAATCTTATGTATTCTTGAAGAGGATTTTTTTTCAAATCTCAATAGTTGATATCTTCCAATCAGACCATCCAAATAATTTCAAATTTTATATAAAATACTTATATATTTTTAACAAATGTCATACCAAATATCAACTATAGATTTGATATGGATCTTAAAATATTACTAAAATCCTAATTGTCGCTTCAAATCCGTATTTACTAATACCTATATGCAAAACTTTTTATATCTCAAAAATTAAATGCTTAAATACTACATAAATTAATATTATAGTTTTTTAATATAATAATTCACTTTTTAAAAAAATTTAGAAAAAAATTCATTTGAAAGTTCAAGATATAGCAAAAAGCATTACTATAAGTAGAATGGTCAACTTATTGCTTTAGAATTAGATGTGCTATCTTCAACCCTTAATATCTCAATCATCTAAATTTCAAATATAATAATTCTTTCATGTAAAATACAAATCTTAAAATCATCTTTTCAATCGTATTTTCCAATTTCTAGAAATTCTTATACAACTCCTTATATCTTTAAAAGAGTGACAATATATTTGTTAAGGATATATACTCCGGAGGTTCACAGAATCTTTTAGAATATTCTAGAAGCTTTTTAATTGATGAAAGTCGGTTGAAAAGTTTTCCAATTAGTAGAAAGAGCTCAAGAAGCTTTCTAATTAGTAGAAGGAATTCAAGAAGCTTCTCAATTGATAGAAATTGCTCGAGAAGCTTCTTAACTTGATAGAAGCCGCTTAGGAAGCATCTTAGACATGAGTATATATAGGAGTTGAGACTCAAGAGTTCTTTAGTCTTGATAATACATCTCTTGGAGTTCTGATTCACCTTTCTTGGTGTTGTTCGTATAGTCATCTATTTAATTCAAGTTTTTTTTGGTTTCTTCTAGAAATCTTGTCCTAGTTTTAAGTCTCTTGTTTTGTATTCTTTTATCCTTGACAATTTGCCAAGACTAATGTTAATATTGGATTACACATTAAATTCTTAATATTTTTATTTATCTTTAATATATTAAAGATTATTATTAAATAAAATAAAGAATGATCAAGAAAAGACCTAGTATAAATGGATTAGAAAAGAAGAACTTAAAAATAGTTAATGCGAACAAAGAAGTGGTTAGCCACCTTTGTTTTTAATATGTGTTTAATTAGACAAGGTAGTTAAGTTGCCTTAGGTAATTAAAAAAAAAATAATTTTATTAAGACCAAATAGTAAGAAAAGAAATTTATCATAAGATAACTATAAATAGCTAATCTTTTATTTTATAAAAAAGAGAAAAAAATATAAAAAGATATATAATTATTAGCATATAATCTTTTAGGCATGAATAATTTTAGCTTTAGATTATAGGATGACTCAACAATAGAATAGATTTATGGAGATTTTTTAATTTTTTTTTAAAAACTTAGACATCAACATTTATAAATTGATGATAATATGGATAGATCCTATGTAGAGACATAGAAAGAATATCTGACACTTCTTGGAGTATGAGAAGTGAGGTGTTCATTTGGCGACCATGTTGGAGATTTACGTTGCTATCCCTGACCATCATTACAATATTCTATTCTATTTAAGTGGTGATATATCTATTGAAGGTCGAATCAAAAAAGATAATATGTTGAACTTTCAGAAAAGAATCTGTATCAATGAATGTTAAATAAAAGTTGATTTTAGAAATTATGAAATCTCTTTGGTGTAAGAGCCTTTGGAGCCATCTAATTTGGTAAGTACAAAATTCAATGTCAAGGATAATAACTAGATGAAGTCAAATAAATAAGTGAGACCTCTCTCAAAGAAATAAATATAAAGAAGTATATATATTAAAAAGAAACTGGAATGGCTAATGCCAAAAGACAAGAAAACTAGAGACTCTTGAACTAGACTGGAAACAAGAAAGGAATTGACAAGAGTGAAGAAGGCTTCACTCTTGTCTCTATTTATACTATCTACCTAAGAGCTAAGTGGCGACGTTCTATAGGACCTCCAACACATGTCCAATTTACAAGACATGTGTCCAAGTTGCAAGACATGTGTCGAACTTGTAAGGCAAGTTTCCTATATGTTCGCCACGTATTTAGCTTGGTCTTTAAGCTACCAACATGTGCGACATGTGGCTAACTTATTGACCAAGTTTCTAATCCAAAAGTCTACTATGGACACTTATAAAGTCAAAGCAGCGTCTATGAAGTTTCTAGGAAGTTTCTCTAAAGATATTATGGAATTAACCTGCTTTTACCTTCTTTTATCTAGTTCTATCTGATCATATAGGTAACTATGTATATGTCCGTGACATTACCCCCCCTTTAAAGGACGAGTTCCACGAGGAGCGATGATTACATGTGTAGAAAGTCTAAGATGCGGCGAATAGTATTTGCCACATATTCTGATCTTTGTTCTCTTCGAAGGTAATTGATGGGTCCTCTCAGCCATCGATAGTGTCCCATTCCAGGGCGAGAAGACCACCTTGTTATTTGATCATTGTTGTAACCTTCATAACTTCCTTCAAATGTCACATCTGGAACACCGTCAGGAGTTGTTCCTATCTCCAATAAAATCACCAAACATCGAGAATCTCTTCCAAGGTCGTGATACCAAACACGTTGTCGGGGTAGAGAGAATCTGCCTCAAGAAAGCGTTGGATTCTGGCTGCCACTAATTACTCAAGCAAGATTCAAGTATAATAAAAACCTCCAATTTTATATAAAAGAGATCTCCATAGGGCTATTACTTCCAATATACAAGCCTAATTTCCTCAAACCACTCAAAACATAACAAAATACTCTAAACCCTCATTCTCCCGTAGGAAGGGAATTTTTCCCGAACTTCAATAACCCATAACTTTTAATCCAACCGTCCAAAACTACTCCAAATTTACAATAAGTACTGAAATATTCTTCACAACTATCACCACAAATTTCAACCGTCAATTCATTATCGATCTTTAGATATCGCCAAAACCCTAGCAGTAGCTTTAAACCCTTGTTTACAAACACCCGTGTACTAAATTCTTCATATCTCACAATCTAAGAGTCCAAATGCTATGAAACTTTGATTTATAGCTTCTTAGCACAATAATACACCTTCTTAGAAATGTTTAGACAAAAATTCGTCCAAAAAATTAAGATATGGCAAACCCCATCACCATTAATAAAATGGTCTACTTACAGCCTTGGAATTGGATGCGCTGTCTTCAACTCTTCATATCTCCTTCGTCTAAACTCAAAACTTAAGAATTCCTTCGTAAAAGACGTAGATCTTGAAATCACCTTTCCAACCGCACCGTCTGATCTCCAAAAGCCTCCGTATAACTCCGCGAAATCCCAAAAGAGTGACAGTATGTATGAAATCAACTCTTTAACTTTGAACAAGTATAACTTCTTCATTCTAACTCCAAATCGCCTAAAATTTCCTCTCAAACTATACCCAAAATCCTAAACTTTACAACGCTACCTCTGAAATTGCAAAACCTCTTTTTGAAGTCGCCGAAAATCCTTGTTAAGGTCGCGGGCAGCCTCCTCAAAGCCCATTGGGCATGGTATTCGACCAATAGGGATGAAGTTCCCTATTCCTTGCCTTCATCCGACCATGGCTTGATTTCATCCCTCCCAATTAGCCTCTTATTAGCTTAAATTTTCATCCTTAAGTCCCCACCTTCTCTCAAGGCTTCATACTAAACATTTAGATCTTATAATTTTTAAATACCATAACTAAATAGGTAAAATAAAATAAAATAAAGTTTCTTCTATCAACCATTTTTAATTTAACTTACTAACCATTCTAACACATATCTAAATCTATAAACATATTAGGCATTTTGAGTGGATTTTACATACTGTAAGCAATTACAGTACGACAACGTTGTATCTCGCCATCTATTCGAGGAAGAACATGTCGTTCTTGAAGATCTTCATCTCGGTTGCGTCGTCTTGAGGGTTGTGACAGTCGCAATGTCTCGTCCGGTAGGTCAGCAAATAAAGGCTCTTGAGTCAAATCCGCTGGCTGTTGATTCTCCATCTCCTTAGCATCACAAAATACAAAGAAGCTACAAACAAGGATAGAAAGTTGAATGTTATCTTGCCTACATCTTGTTTCTTTTATAGGAAAAGTCTTCATCTTGGTTTTGATGGATGTTGTTGATGAAAGGTCTCCACCTTCCTCGCTGCATTCGCCAGATATTTTGCTTGTTCCCATGTATGCTCACTAATATCATATCCGTGTCAGTGAATAAGATATTCCAATCTATTTCGGCGCCGCCTTGAATCTAAGACTTCTTCCACTTCAAATTCGTCATTATTGTTCACTTCTATAGGAGGAGGTGGCACTTGTCTTCTTCTTGGTATGTTCACTGTCTTATATGATTCAAGAAGAGACACGTGGAATACAGGGTGGATCTTCATAGACTCAAGTAGGTGTAATCGATATGCAACTGGATTAATTTGTTCAGAAATACGAAAAGGTCCAAGCTTACGATAGTCCAACTTGTCACAAGGTCGCGTAGTCTTGATATTGCGACGAAGTAGCCATACCTTGTCGCCACGTTGAGTTGTGGTTGTTCCTTTCGATACGCATCAGCGTTTATCTTTTGTCGTTCTTGAGCTTCCTTTAATTGTACCTTCATTGTTGTATGTAGTTCTGATAAATGATTTACCAAGTCTTCCGCCGTAGGATTGTCAACTTTCGAATAGTCAAAAGTATCAAGTCATGGATGGTAACCATAATTGGCAAAGAAAGGTGTTTGTTGTGTAGAAGAATGTATCATATTATTATAAGCAAACTCTGCCAATGGTAAAAGAGTTGTCCAATCATCTTATTGGTAGTTGATGGTACATCTCAAATACTGTTCCAAGATTTGATTTACGCGCTCCGTTTGTCCATCAGTTTGAGGATGGAAAGCTGAAGATAGCTTTATATCCACCTTTAGAATCTTGAAAAGTGTTCTCCAAAATCTTGATACAAACTGAGTTCCCCTATCCGATATAATATCCTTAGGTAATCCATGATAGCGATAGATATTGTCAAGGAAAAGTTCTGTTTCTTTGCCTGTGATAGATTTTTTACATGGTATAAAATGTGCCATCTTAGTGAAATAATCTACTATCACGAATATAGAGTCATAAGAACCTGAGTTTGGAAGATCCGTGATAAAATCCATAGACACAGAAGACCATGGTTGTTCTGGAATGGGTAATGGCTGAAGAAGTCCGTAGGGTCGGTGGCGAGGAGTTTTTGATCTTGAACAAACATCACATGTTTTTACAAAATCTTTGACTCCCTTCCACATTTGAGGCCACCAAAAATCTCTAGATATCAACTCTAGAGTCTTATTGTACCCAAAATGTCCTGTTGCCGGGAAGTCATGACGAGCTTGAAGAACACGTAATCGTGCTTCACCTTCTGGAACATATAAGCGCCCTTCGAAATAGAGTAGATTTTTCTTGAACTCAAACTTCAAAATATCATGAGACTTAGAAGAATTATTCTTAATTTTATGAATAAGAAAATCTGAGGACATACTTAACTGAACTTGCTTGAGAAAAGTTGAATCAACAGTTAATGTTGATTTCGTTGCCCGAAGATGAAATTGCTCCGGCTTCAAGAGGGTCATTCTTTGTTGATCAAAAGTTGCATCTCCTTCTTTTGGTGCAAGATAAGAACGTCTAGAAAGTGCATCGGACAGACCTTGTTGTTTTCTTGGCCGATATGTAATAATGAACTCGAATCTTGATAGAGACATGCTCCAACGAGCCTGACGATGATTCAACATGCGTGTTGACATGAAATACTCGAGGTTCTTGTGATCCGTATATACGGTGACTGGACTAGAAGCGCCTTCTAGATAATGACGCCATTCTTGAAAAGAATCCATAATTGCGAGAAGTTCTTTATCATAGATTTTGTAGTTGATCTCTGCTGCTGAAAATTTCCTGGAATGGAAAGCTAATGGATGGAGTTTGTCACTTGCTCCCATTTGTGATAATTCCGCCTCCAAAGCAAAGTCTAATGCATCTGTTTCTATAAAAAAAATGCCTTGAAAAAGTTGACGCGATACAAGATTGATGTAGAAGTAAAAGCTATCTTCAAAGTCACAAATGATACTGGGGCTTTTACCCACTCGAAGCTTGTCCTTAAGCAAGTCACACGCAAGGGGCTGCAACTTGAGGTAAGTTCTGATGAAGATTGATAAGAATCGCAAATCCCTAAAAATATTGTACATCCCTTACTGTTTTTTGGAATCTTCCAATCCATGATTGTTTGGACTTTCTTAGGATCCATCATGAGGCCATCATTCGAGATGATATATCCTAAGAAGTCAACTTGAGTAGTGTGAAATACACACTTTTCCATCTTGGCATACAATCCTATTTCTCTGAGTTTTTGTAAGACATGACGAACATGTGTTTCGTGCTCTTCTACGTTCTTAGAGTAGATTAAAATGTCGTCTAGGTAGCAGACAACAAAATCATCTAAGAATTCATGAAAAACATCGTTCATGAGATGTTGGAAAGCAGCTGGTGCATTTGTGAGTCCAAAAGGCATAACATTATATTTGAAATGTCCATACCTTGTTCAAAATGCAGTTTTCCACTCATCTCCTTCTTTAATACGAACCAAGTTGTATGCTCCTCGTAGATCTATTTTTGTATAGATCTTAGCTTGATTTAGTTGATCAAGAAGTCCAGAGATTAAAGGTAGTGGATACCTGTTCTTGATAGTGATCTTGTTAAGTCCCCGATAATCCACACACATTCATAATGATCCATCTTTTTTCTTCACAAATAGAATTGGAGCTCCTGCAGGAGATTTGGAATGGCGTATGAAGTTCTTAGCCAGATTCTCTTCAATATATTCCTTGAGCTCAGCCAACTCATTTTGTGATAAATTGTAGATTGGTCCAAAAGGAGGCTGAGATCCCTCTTTGAGATCAATCGAACAATCATATGGGCGATGCTCCGGAAGAATATCAGCATTCTTCTTCTGAAAAACATCTTGATAGTCTCGGTATTGGCTTGGAATGCCACTTGAAGCCTTTCCACTATCAGAAATGGGTGTTGCGTAAATAGCAAAAGTTGGTCCTTCTTTTGCTGCGTGTATAAAAGCTTTTGCACCTATTAGTACAGGTTTTACTGTACCAGGCTTGTAGCTTTTTACTGGATCGGTAGGATATTTAATAATATCCTGGGAAAAGTCAAGTCTACAAGAATTCCAATCTATTTGAGGGTTATATTTTTCTAGCCATGACAAACCTAGAATAATTGGATTAGATGGAGATTTAATTATGTTAAAGGTTACATAGCTATTATGACTATTTATTGTTACTTTTATAGGACGGATTTCATGAGTGACTTCTCTTGAGGACAATGGGCGACTATCTATGACTTCTACATGTACGGGTTTAGGTTTCTGTACTAAAGGTATTTTATAATTCTTAACAAATTGTTCATCTAGAAAACATGCTGAGGCTCTTGAATCTAATAAGGCAGAGGCTTTGTAATTTTTTGGTCCTAAATATGCATCTATCATAAAACAAGGAGAGGGTTTTGAAGAGAGAATAGGACCTTTACTGGGAATTGTACAGGGTTCCACTTGCACGGTCCCTATTGTAGCTGGACAAATTCGTTTTCCGACATGTTGTCTTCTTTGACAACCGTACTCCTCATTTTGTAGTTGCGACGTTTCTTTGGACAATGTTGAGCAGTGTGCTTAGGTTCTCTACAATATAAACATAATCCTTCTTGACGACGATGAATCTTTTCTTGTTCAGTAAGAGGTTTAAAACGTACCGCATCAATTTGCATGTCTTCTACTTCCGAATGTACGTTTTGTGAGGATGTTGATGTTGCCATTGAATAATAATGTTGAGGCTCCCTTGTACGACTCTCGGATCGAAACTCAAAAAGTCGATTGTCGCACTTCACAGCAAAATCAATTGCTTGACTCAATGTCTAAGGATCGGGTAAATTGAGCATTAACTTTTTTACCTCATATTGTAATCCGTAGAGAAATTGATTGATTAGTGCAGCATCGTCCCACTTGATGTCGGTCGCTAGTTGTCAAAATTATGAAGCGTATAATGACACTGATCGATTGCCTTGTCGTAGGATGCGAATCTTGTTGGTTGCAACACGAATTGCATCATGTTCTCCATACATCGATCGAAATTCCGCAAAAAATGCCTCCAAATTATCCAATATTGGATCACATCGTTCAAGAAAAGATGAAAACCACGATAAGGCAGGACCCGAAAGTAACGTTCCAATAAACCTAACTTGAGATCCTTGCGTAGGATAACTCTGAGGTTGAAGTTCGATCACCAGTTGTACCTGATTGATGAATCCTCGAAACTTAGATCTTGTGCCATCAAACTTCTCAGGCAAACTGATTTTTGATTTTCTAACGTTTGAATGGTGCTCCATCATCGGTGAGGTAGCATGGTTTGGTGTAGATATTGACGTAGCTCCAACCATCTCTACATCTTCACTTCCTGCTAATCTTGATGCTCCTTGTGGTGGCAAATTGAGTTGATGCATTGCAAGCATTAGTTCTCTCATTTGCTCTTGCATTTGTACCATTGCACTCTTCATTTCCACAAGCTCTGCCATGATAATATAATAGAAAGGAAGATGTCTACTCTTACTTCAAGAAATATGGAACACACACTCAAAAGAAAAAAAATTCTAGAAACAATATCAGTTTAGAAGTGGGTACTCCACAACTTCTAATATGCTTATGTCTTATCAAGAGAAAGGGGTAATCCACTCTTAATCAAGAAAAGACAAAGCTCTGATACTGTATGTGTACTCTTGTCAATCTGTCAAGGACAATAACTGGATGAAGTCAAATAAACAAGTGAGACCTCTCTCAAAGAAATAAATATAAAGAAGTATATATATTAAAAAGAAACTGGAATGGCTAATACCAAAAGACAAGAAAACTAGAGACCCTTGAACTAGACTGGAAACAAGAAAGGAGTTGACAAGAGTGAAGAAGGCTTCACTCTTGTCTCTATTTATACTATCTACCTAAGAGCTAAGTGGCGACATTCTATAGGACCTCCAACACGTGTCCAATTTACAAGACACGTGTCCAAGTTGCAAGACACGTGTCGAACTTGCAGGGCAAGTTTCCTATATGTTCGCCACGTATTTAGCTTGGTCTTCAAGCTACCAACATGTGCGACATGTGGCTAACTTATTGACCAAGTTTCTAATCCAAAAGTCTATTATGGACACTTATAAAGTCAAAGCAGCGTCTATGAAGTTTCTAGGAAGTTTCTCTAAAGATATTATGGAATTAATCTGCTTTTACCTTCTTTTATCTAGTTCTATCTGATCATATAGGTAACTATGTATATGTCCGTGACATTCAAACAAGACAATCATTCAACAAGAGTTGTAACAAAAATTACATATCAATTTTTAATTATAAAAGAGTCAATGACTAGTTTCATCAAGTAGTATATGATGTAATGATCTAGGAGGTTGAACTTCCTAAAAGTCCAAGAACTCTAAGAGAACAAGTTGCTGAACAAGAACATATATAGACTGGAAAGACAAAGAAAAGAAGAAGTAAGGAAAGAAAGAAATGACAAACAAAGAATTGAAAGAAAAGAAAGATACGATAAGAAAAGCGATTTATTTGCAAGTCCTCTATTATGAAAATATACAGAGAATATAAGTTTGAGTAGTGAAAAAAGCTTAGATTTAATTAGTACTTTAAGCACAATTGAACAAGAGACAAAAAAATCTTTAACAAAAAAGCAATCGTTAGAAGAATTAATATTAATAGCTACAAATAATCAACATCTAATAGTTAATTTGAAAAAACAAACAAAAACTATTCAAAAAATACTAGAATATAGAATAGGAGCAAGAATATTTGATATCATCGATTGTAAGAACATCAATCAACATGGCACTCGCAATCAGATATACCAAAGCTACTTTACCTAGATTTAAAAGAAAAGGTGATCTAAATATATATATATATATATATATATATATATATATATACATATAAGAATTTAATAATATCTACCAAGCCAATAAGGACATAGCAAATGATGACAAATTAGTTCTCTTTTCAATTATATTAAATAAAAAAATACTTAAGTGGTATGCTCGCTATCCAATTGGTCATTTTATAACTTGGATAGAACTTTAAGAAGTATTTATTCTTTGATTTAGAAAAAAAAAAATGATGGAGAAGTTATTAATAGTCTCTCACATTTCAAACAAAAGAAGACTAAAGATGTAGAAGAATTCTTTGAATGAGTGGTACGAGCAGCTAATGAACTTGTTTCTGAACCTCATGACTTATTTAAAAAAAATATGGTTCTTGAATGGATTATATAAAGAGGTAGGAAAATATATAGCTTTGCTACCAACAGACATCCTAGAGGAAGCTTTACGATCAGCTAGGAAAGTAGAACTCAATGTACATAGAAAAAAAAAAATTTATGATTCAGATCTTGAAAATTTGAGTGATGATTGAGAAGACAAAAAGAAAAAGAGGGTGAAGAAAAAGATCAAAAAAATAACCAAAGATGCTCCTAAAGAGTTAAAAGAAGAATTAGCTCAGTTAACAACTAGATCTAAGAAATTTTGGACTGGAATAATCTGCCAAAAGTGTAACAATGAAGGACATTTTTCCACAAAATATCATTTGAAATTTTGCACCATTTGCAACATCCATATTCATCAAACTAATGAATGTACTTACAACCCATGGTATTGAGATAGAGGATCAGAAGTAAATCAAGTACAACCACAATTGAATAATATGCAAAAAAGAAAAATTCATAGAAGAAATCTACCTATAAATCAAGAGATGAATCAAAGACATGTGTATCATCAATACTATAGGAGGGAAGAACCACCAAGAGATAATTACTATAGGAGAGAAGAAAGGTATCCTTATAGAGAAAATAGACCAAACTACTATGAAGATAAAATGAAGCCAAGACATGAAGGAAGATATGAAAAAAGAAGCTATATAAACTCACTAAAAAGAAATTATAAAAATCAAGCTCAAGGAGGAAATATTCCTAAATGTTATTATTGCCATCAAAGTGGCCATATTAAGATAGATTGCCAATTGTACTTAAAGCATCAAAAAGAAACTAAAGAAGCACAAAAAGAAAGAAATCCTACTGTAGCAGCAAATGTAATAACTCCAGAAGTATGTGTGTTAATTAAAGCTCAAAGACAAAAGATTGAGATTGAGGAAGAAAATTGAAGTAATGATAATAGTGATGAAGAAGGAAATGAATACAAGGTCATAGAACAACCTTAGCTGATTAATTTAAATAAAATAAGAAAAAAAGCATCCTAAGAATAGGAAAAAGAAAGAAAGATACACCAAGATGTAACCAAAGATGTAAGGAAGCTGCAAGAAGAGTTTGGAGAAGATCTAGTAGCAGAGGCAAGAAAACCAAATATGAACATTAGTAAGCAATCATTATATGACACTAAATAAAAAAAATGATAGAAGAATGATAGAAAATAAAACAACAAAAGCTGGAGAAGTTGAAAAGATTATAGGAGATGTACTCCAATAAACAAAAGAAAATATTACTATATGCCAACTATTACAATTAGTCCCATATTGCAAAAGAAAAGTTATGGAAGCCTTTCTTCCAGAACACATACCAAAATCAAAGATATTAGAATTTTTTCAAATAGAGAATCAAGATTATGATATGGCAATGCCCATCATTATGATCAAAATAAAATACTGCAGTATATATAATGTATTGTTAGATGGAGGATCTGGTGTGAATATCATCACAAATGAGTTATGTAGAAAATTAAGCTTCAATCATATTGAACTAGTTCCATTTACAATGAAGATGGCAAATCAACAAAAAGTGGCACCATAAGATATTATTTGCAATTTACAAATAGAAGTTGGAGGATTTATTTATAATATTGTAATAACAGGTATCAAATTAGAACAAAAGTTCTAAAGTTATTCTATGATATTAGGATGACTATGGCTTAAAGAAGCAAAGTTTAGATAGGATTGGGCTCATGATACCTTAACAATTTTTTTTAAAAATAAAAAAAAAAAGATTAATATCTAAAAAATTCCATATCTTTCACCATTAAAACGACTTATACAATTAGAATATTATGATTGGAAGGAAGGATTGACTGATGCAAAAGAACAAGTAATATATCAAGTTGTACCTTCACTACATCCTATAGCTGATATTGAATTAACAAGACTGAAAGAAATATTTAGTTATGACTGCAATATGGCTGAACCAACGGTACAAAAAAATAAAGAATTAAAAAAGCAATTGGAGATAAAACAAAAGAAATAAGAACCATGAGACAAGTCAGAGACAAAAGAATGGCAAATTATAAATATGTGTTGGCTATAAAAAGTTAAATGGAGTAATAAAAATTGACTCTTTTTCATTATCATTCATAAATGCTATTGTTGAAATAATAGCAAGTCATGAATTCTATTCAATGTTAGATGGATTTAGTGTTTACAACCAAATTCCAATGGCCATACAAGATCAATTCAAAACCTATTTTATCACTGAATGGGGACCATTTGCATATTTAATAATATCATTTGGATTAAAAAATGCACCTGCAACCTTTCAAAGGATACTTATGCATATATTTGCAGAATACTTGAATAATTTTATGTAACTTTTTTTCAATGACTTCACTATATATATAATGAATATTCAACATTTGAAACATTTGAGAAAATGTCTCCAAAAATATAGAGAATATAAAATCAGTCTCAACCCAAAAAAATACACTTTTGCAAAAAGTATTCTTTTAAGTCATATTGTCTATAAAGAAGGATTATTAGTAGATCCAACAAAGATTCGAACTATAGTTGCTTTAACACCTCTAAAGAATGTCAAAGAAATGCATGAATTCATGGATTCTACTAGTTATCATAGAAGATTCGTATAAAATTTTGCAAATATTTTTCAACCATTATCAAACTTGACCAAATGCAGTGTCAAGTATAATTGGACAAATGAATGTCAATAAGCATTTGACTTACTACGAGAAAAATTAACGACTACACCAATATTGATTATACCACAATGAAATAAGCCTTTTCATGTACATTGTGATGCTTCCAATAATGTAATAAGAAGTGTATTAGTTCAAAATATTACTCGCAATTTAGACTCACCTATTTATTATAATAGTCGATTATTTAAAAAAATTACAGTACCATAGAAAGAGAAGCATTAACAATGGTATACTCAATATAAAAGTTTAGACATTACTTATTAGCAAATCATTTTATTTTCTATGTAGGTCATCAAGCACTATTAAACCTCATCAACAGATCAATAATCTCAGGAAGAATAGCGAGATGGATGTTACTACTATAAGAATATGATTTTGAAATTATATACAAACTAGGACAACAACATGTTATGGCAGATCACTTATCAAAAATAACTATAGGAGAAGCACCAACTAGAATAGAAGATCATCTTCCAAACACAAATTTGTTTATGGTACAAATTGATCCCACATTTGTTCAAGAATAAAAACCATTTTTCAATTGGCTAGCACCATTAATTGATTTTTTGAAAAATGGTAGATTTACTACTACTAATTTCATCAATATTAGAAGACAAGTGGCAATTAGAAGCTGATTTTACTATCTTGATGAAACAAAAAGACTAATTAAAACTTGTTTGGATGGAATTAAACAAGTATGTTTAGCAAGTCTTATTACTAAAGTAATTATAATTGAAGCTCATGAAAGACTTGTAGGAAGACACTTTTCTACTACAATAATTTTACATAAGATTCTTATAGCTTTATTTTGGTGGCCAACACTAAGAAAAGATGTTTATAATTATTGTAAATAATGTGATATATGTCAACAAATAACAATCAAATCGGATAAATAAAAAAATTCTTTATATCCAATTTTACCTTTGGAAGTATTTCAACAATGGAGAATAGATTTTATAGGATCTATTGATCTAATAGCCAGTTTCACAAAAAATAGATATATCATCACAACAACAAATTATATAACTAAATGGATAGAAGCACGAGTATTAAAGGACAATACCAACAAATCCACAGCTCGATTTCTATATGAAGAAATTATAATTTACTATGGATGTCCAATAAAGTTAATTAGTGATCAAGAAATATATTTTATCAATGAGACAATTCAGTTACTAACCACAAAATTTATGATAATTCATCAAAAATCTACCACTTATTATCCTCAAAAAAATAGACAAGCAAAATCTACCAAGAAAGTTCTTAAGGTAATATTAACCAAAACAGTCAATGCAAATCAAAGAGACTAGGATACTAAACTTTATCCTGTATTATGGACATATCATATAATATATAAAGTAACTACAAACCATACATTTTTCTCTTTAGTTTTTTAAACTGAAGCTTTATTATCCATAAAATATTTAGGTCCGCTATAATAAGGCATATGCAAGCTGTCATAGAAAACCGCTTATATCAAATTCAACAAATGAACTTAAGAAGAGCAGAAGCTGAAGAAAATATAATTTGAGCTCAACTACAAAAAAAATTTTGATATGACCATGCACATCAAATCAAATCTTTTAAGAATCATTTTAAGACAGAAGTATCTAATATTAAATCCAATTTAAAAAAATACCTGATTTGGAGAGATATATTATAATAAAAATATCAAGACATTCCTATTAAAATTAACAAGTATACAAAAGGCCAATTATTTTTGCAATTGAAAACAACATCTAAAAGAAAAAGAGAAAAATTTCAATACAAATGGATGAGACCTTATATGGTGATTCAATATACTCAAACGGAACAATAGACTTATTACTATCAGATGACATAACTATAAGAGTAAATATTAATAAGCTTAAATCGATTACAAATCAAAAGAATCAAAACTTTATTCGTGATTCATGAATACCAAATATGTAAAAACTAATCTGATATTAAAAAATAAAATAAAAAATAAAAATAAAAAACTTTTGAAATAAACAAGAATAAGAAATTTGTATATCATCAAATTTCTAATGTATATCAATATTCAATTCAGCCAGTTCTAAAATAAAATATTCTATGACAATAAACTATTACTAAAAAAAAATTATATATATATTAAATTAAATTAAATTAAATTTAAAATTAAAAAATATATATAATTCTCAACCAAATACCACAGCTTGATGACATAGCCGTGACTACATTGGAAGATTACCTCTGCAATAAGTTATCTAGGATATATTACTATTGTGGAAATACAACCAAGCTCAGCCACACCTACAGTATGTTATCATGCTGTATTTACATGCAATATGTAAAAATATTATATATTTTGTATTTATTGTTAATACATGTGTGAGTGCTAGAGGCTATTTTAGAAGATATTATAAGAAGAGGATTTATTTTAATCACTTAATTAATGAATTACGATGGCTATTTATTTTGTTTCTATCTTAAAATAGATTCTTTTATAATTAAAAGAAAGATAAAAGTTGTTTTATCTTTCTTGTTAACTTTGAGGTAGCATGGATCTTATAAGAGGTAAGAAAAAAGAGTATGGAGATAAATAGGGCCTATCCAATAGAATTTTGGCTATCCATGTGGGCGTGGCATGGGCTGATGTGGAAGAAAAGTGGAAAATACTCCTCTTGTTGGACCTAGGATTTGGCAATTTTGAGGATGCAAGTTTTGGAGAGGCAGAGCTCCAAGGATATTGAAGATTTTGTAGTAAAAATTAAAGAATATGTTCTTGTAATTGTGACGATTATAGAGCCTATTTACTTGCTTATTTTGGAGTTGTGAGCAAAAAGTTATGCTTATTTTAGTAGAATAAGATCTACTACTATCAAAAAGTGACGGCAAAAACTTTGAGCTACCACTACAAGTTTGATTTCAATTCTTTCTTAGTAAAATCTATAAAAATTGTGGACAATTATACTAGCTTTCTATCAAGCTATTTCTTGTAGCATTTGGAGTTGGAGAAAAAAAGTTGTGAACTTGAGAGTGGAAAAGGGTCTATTGCCACCTGACGAAGGGGGGCAAAGACTTTGTTCAACCACCGAAGTTGGACAATCTCTTCAATCTTTTTGATATTTTAGACACTTATAGTAGCTTATATAAGCTTTTTATAAAAATAAAAATCAATGCATTTGGAGCTTCTATGAAATTTTTATATGCCATGAAGTTTCAAGAAGGCAAATTGTTATTAGGATTTGAGAAGTAGATTCGATTAGCTATTAAATCTGAAGTTTGAAAGGCATACATGCAAAATTTAAAAAAAAAGTTAGATGATGGAGTGAGCTTTCTAAAAAGCTATTGCATGTCTAATTTAGAAAAGAAAAGTAACCACAACAAAGGTTGAAGTGAAAAAGAGCTTTACTGCCTTTGTATTTGCTGGAAAATTTTAGTGCCTATTTTATTTAGCCATAACTATTAAACAATAAGACATCTATTTGTAAAATTTTGATACATTTTATAATGAATTATTAACTTTCTATAAGCTATAACCATGCTTGATTTGAACTTTGGATGAATTTTTAGTGATTTATTTAATTTCAGCTTGTTGTATAACTTGTATTCCTCATATGCGGTTGTATTTTGAGGTATACTTGAGTATATATATACTTTGTTCATACTTATTATACAAATATATATACTTTTATTTATATCAAGTATTTATATAATTATTTTATAAATATTATATATAATATTTATATAAATATTTGTACAAGTATTATTCTAAGGATTATATTCTATTTTTGTATAAGTATTATACCAAAGATTATACTTTATTTTATAGAAGTATTATATAAAGGATTATATTCTATTTTTATATAAGGATTATATTCTATTTTTATATAAATATTATTCAAACGATTATATTTTATATTTATATAAATTTTGTATAAATATAATACAAGTATAATATGGAAGCTTGAATAAATATTGTATAAGTATAGAAGATACTTGCACGGCTTTTTTTTATGTTCCCTACTAGTTCTAATAGCAACTAAGAACCCGGTGTTTTCCCAAGACAAATTCTCCCTACCTGACATATTTGGTGCTTCTACTGAAAGGTGCTTTGGGGCTACTAGTTTTAGCTAAGGCAATATGTGGGATTCTGGAGGGGCTTTCTTTGGAGCCCAAGTAAACATAGACACCATTCTCGGAGCTTTGGCAATGTTTATGGAAAAATATAGAGCTCAAGCTAGAAGCAATAGAGCTACCAAAGCTTTAAAAGATGTTGTTGACAAGATTAGAAGATTTGATTGGAAGGACATCACTAAGTTTTTGAAGGTTTATGTTTGTGAGATGGAGGTGCAACAGGTACCTGAGGCTTGAATGATACAAACTTTTACACTAGTTGTTCTACCTGAGGTTTATAAGAGAGTGGAAGAAATTCAAAGGGATGCAAATATAACTACTTAGATAACATTTGAAGATAGATTGCATGATGAGTATTTTGAAGAAGACTTAGAGAGGATGATCAAGAGGTCTTTTATTGATTGGATTGAACAGCAATCTAGAAATACTATGGATCCAAATGAATTGCTTTGAGATTTTGAAAAGAAATATAATCAATTGCCTTTAGCAAAAAGGCATCTTTTAGATACTAGAAAATCTGAGTTGTTCTTGCAAGTAGCAGATGATGCTTTGGAAGATAGACTCTTTTTGCTTTTAGGTGACCAAGCCATCGAAAGAGGTTTTATTAATGATTGGAGGAGAATAAAAGACAGAGTCACTCTTGTGGCAAAGCAACAGAGAATGAAATTCAAAAATGTAATAACTCAGATAGATATAGGATCAAAGCTTGCTACAAAAGCTTCCAAGGTATCATTTGCTCCAACTTCTTCAAGAACATCTCTTAAGATGGTCAAGATAGTTGATGAAAAAACTTTGGATGAATTTATAAAGGATATTAGGGATTTGAAGGTAGAAATGAGTGAATTGAAAAAGTCCCGAGGCTCTCAATCATCTGAAGGTGTAAGATCATTTGTGAAGAAATGTGTTTATTGTAATGGAGAGGAAAATCACAATCTTTAAAGTTGTAAACCATGTAATGAAGCTAATAGAGTAGGAATTATTGTCTTCAAAGATGATAAGATTCATGATGCATCTACTAACTTGTCTTTGAGTACCAACTTTGGCAAAAGAGGGATGAAGAAGCTTATGGAAGAAAAGATGGAAAGGTCCAATTGTTTGCATGGACGAGGTACTCAGACATTCCATATAGGAGTGGAGAAATATAAAATTAAGGCTTTAGAAGCTCCATTTGTTGAAACTTTGTGCAGAGGGGCTCAAGCCATTCGAAATGTCACTAGTTGGGATGACCCTATTGTAACAGCTAACATCAAAGTCTTTTTAGGTCAAATTCAAGACAATAATAAAGATTATGATGTCTTTGTTGAAGAGAAGAGGGGACGAACCTCTGAGAATGATGATGCAGAGGAGCTAATATCTAAGAGAAAAACCCAAGAACTCAAAAAAGGTGAAAAAATAGAAGGTCTTGTGGCTCATATATGGCAAAGACCTGGGAGGTCCTCTGTCTTTGTTCATCCAAGAGAAGAGCTACTTCTAAAAGAAAAATGGGAAGAGAGGACAAACAATGCCAAGAAAAAGGAAAATGAAGTTGACTCTAAACGAAAAGGTAAGGAACATGCCTATAAGCTTCAATCTGACATTGAATCTTCCATTAATATGAAGGAGGTGTTGGAAAAAAGAATCTTGGATGCGAAGATTGAATTTATATTGAGAGAGGCTCTTGGCATTGCTAAAAAAGATTTTCATGAGCTGATCATTGCTGTTATTAAGAAAAAGAAATAGGTGACAGCTGAAATAGTTATGATAAAGGCTCTAGACACACATTTGACCAAAGATGAGGAGTTTGAAATTGAACAAGTATTTGCTTTGATGTATGATACAATAGCTATAGAAGAGAAGGCTAGTGATGGTCAAATAATCAAAGAAAAAAATGACTATTTGACTAATGAGGAGGAAGATAAGATCTTAGAAATGTTTGCACAAACCTGTGTGGTCAGGAATAAGAGTGATGTAACTAAAGATAAAGGTTTTTTAGAATGTGAGAAGATGGTAGAAAATAATGAAGAAGGGATGAGAAGCTATGACATAAAGATCCAAGCGTTACAAACTCAAGAAGAGAAAAAAAGATCAGTACATGGAATGGTTACAATCCTAAAGCCAATGGCAAAATAAAGAAGGGACATGCTCCTATCATTCATGCCTTGATTAAAGCTTATAAAAAGAAGCCTAATCTTTGGCCTAAGCTATTACCGTTTGCATTATAGACTGATAGAACCACCCATAGCATTGTCATTGGATATATGCCAATAGAACTTATGCATGGATATAAGCCTATTATACCTGGAGAAGAATTAGTTCTAACTTAGGTATTTTCGGCTTGAAAAGATGATATTACAAGAAAAAAGCTACTAGAACTTTACATTCAACAACTTGGAAGATTGCCTGAAGATATGCAAATAGCATTAAAAAGGTTTAAGGTTGCTAAATTGGACTTTAAATCCAACCGTCTAAATCCACTTCAAATTTACATTAAGTATTGATGTTTTTTTCACAACTACTATTATACATTTCAACCGTTGATTTGTTACCAATCTTTAGATATCACCAAAATCCTAGCAGTAGCTTCAAACCCTTATTTACAAACACCTGTACACTAAATTATTCATATCTCACAATCTAATAGTGCAAATACTAAAAAAAAACTTTGATGAATAGCTTCTTAACATAATAATACACCTTCTTAGAAAGTTTGAGACAAAAATTTGTCCAGAAACTTAAGATATGGCAAACCCCATCACTATCAACAAAATATCCTACTTACTATCTTGGAATTCAATTTGCTGTCTTTGACTCCCAATATCTCCTTCTTCAAAACTCCAATTGTAGTAATTCTTCCTCATTAGTTGTAGATCTTAAAACCCCCTCTCTAGCCGCACCTCCTGATCTCCAAAAGCTCTTATACAACTGCTCTAATCTTCAAAAGAGTGACAGTAGGTACAATTTGTACACCCTAACTTCAAGTGCCTACTCCTCCCTCATTAAAACTCCAAATCCTTCAATTTTTATACCAAAATTGTAGCCCAAAAAACAAGATTTCTAATCCTAGTCTCTGATTTTCTAATGGCCACCTTGAAGTTGCCAAAACCCTTGTTAAGGTCGCACGCAACCTCCTCAAAGTACATTGGGTATGGTATTCAACCAATAGGGATGAAGTTCTCCATTCCTTGCTTTCATCTGACCATGCCTTGATATTATCCTTTTCAATTAGCCTCCTACTAGCTTAAATTTTTATCCTTAGGCTCTCACCTTCTCTCAAGGCTTCATACTAAACAAATAGATCTATGTTATTTAAATCCCATAACCAAACTAAGTAAAAATCTAAAATAAATTTTCTTACACCAACTTCCTTTAATTTACTTTACTAATCATTCTAACACATATCTAAACCTATAAACATATTATGCATTTTGAGTGGATTTTACATACTGTAAGCAATTACAGTACAACATCCACCCCTTCTAAACCTGCACATTTTCCGGTATGTGCCAAGAAATCACCTCCTCTAATCTTCAGCTTAATTAATGATTCTTGTATAAACTGATATCCAATTTTGTACTTCATTTTTTAACCTGGTATCAGGGATGCAAGTTAGTAGGTTAGCAAAGAACTATGGAGAAGAAATCAGAACCAAAATAACTTCAAGAACAAAGAATTGGATGGACAAGAATAAGAACTAGATCAAGAATAAGAAATTGGATTAACATCAAGAACAAGGCAACACTCTCGATTACTCCAAGACTTGTTTTGGCAAGACTGAGGTGCTCCTCAGTCTTACTTCTTATTTATACTATGAGGCCTTATGTCCTATTAGACCTTCTAAGAATATCTTAAAATATCCTAGAAGCTTGAAGAAGATTCTAGAGGGTCCTAAGAATATCTTAGAATATTTTAGAAGTTTGAAGAAGATTTTGGAAGACTCTAAAAATTCTACGAGAGGTCTTAGAAGATTGAGGAAGATTCTAAAAGATTCTAGAAGATTTTATAAGATTCTAGAAAGCTATAGAAGGTTGTAGAAGACTACAAAAAATTCTAAAAGTGGCTTAAAATATGTCCATGATATCATCTTTCCTTCTAGTGACAAGTTTCACTAGGAGCCAAATTAATTTGATAATCAAATCATATGTGTAAAAATTCTAAAATTTATCGGAGTAGAGAAGCAACATATTCCGTCTTTTGTTTGTTGGTTATCGGTTCAACAAGACCCTTGAGATGGCGTCGATGACCTCCAGATATAACCTCTATTAGACCAACATCCCATCTAAGAATTTTTTCTTCATTGTGACCTTCAAAACATCCTCCGAACATAATTCCTGGTCCACTTGGAATCACCCTTCCAACTTTGAGGAGTAATACCAAAGTTTGGGCATTTGAATCAAGATTTTTGTGATGAGGCCGTATCTTCAAAGACTCCAAGCGTGGCCTTACTTGATGTTGGGATACTCCTTCTTCATCTTATCCATGTTCTTCAAACTTAGCAGATTGTGAAAGTTGCAATGATTCCCCAGCCGCTTGTATGCCAGAAGAGTCTTCTGACTCTTGTTCTTGCAATTTCCTTGAAACGCAAAGATTTGACATGATAATTAATAAGCTTCTAGCAAGATCTATTCTATCCTAGGAAAATACAAGTGCAGGTCTTGGCGTGACTCTCCCCTTTTTATATTCGTCTTTTATTGTTGATAGGAAGCGTCATTAAGAAGCCAAGAGATGTTATTGTCCACAAAATCTTTAATGACCATAGAATTTAGATTTTTTAGGATATCGTTGATGGAATTGGCGAATCTTCTTAGGTGCATTCTTAAGATTATTTGAAAATTCTCATGTTCTTTTGCTAACTCCATAGCCCTTGCAATGGATGAAGTATTCCAATTGTCCATGTCTTATACGTGAATCTAATATTTCATCCACCTCATATCCAATCTTTTGATTGACTTCAACTGGAGTTGGTGGTGGAATAATTCTTCCATCAATATTTGATTTATAATAGATTTCTAAAAGCGAGACATGAAAGACTAGATGAATGTGTATGCTACTTGGTAATTCGAGACAAAATCTTACTGGACTTACTTGGTGTAGAATTGTAAAAGGTCTAAGTCTTTGATAGTCTAATTTTCATGATGGTCAATTTGTTTATATATTTTGTTGAAATAATCAGACACGATCTCGTACTTTGAAACTTGATAGGTTCTTGCGATGAATGTCTGCATAGCCTTTATATCAATCTTGGACTATTTGTAATTGGAATTTCAGTTCTTCATGGATGGTTTTTAAATAAGTAGTTTGATTCTCTACAACAGGGCTTCCCACATCTTCAATTTGGAATGGATCTGCTCGAAGGTGGTATCCATAGTTTGAGAAGAATGGAGTTTGCTTTATTGAAGAATGTTTGGAGTTATTGTATGCAACCTCAGCCAATGGTAGAAAGTCTATTCAATCATCTTGTTGAAAATTTATATTGCAATAAAGATATTGTTCTAAGATCTGATTCACACATTCTGTTAAACCGTCAGTTTGAGGATGATAAGCGGTGTCGTGGCAAAAGTTTGCTTCAAGTAGACGCAAGGTCCCTCTTTACAATCAAATTGGATCCAATATGCACAAACTTTTTTAAATTTTTCTTTTATAGTCACAAAACCATGCGTATAATAAATCAACAAACTAGAAGCTTGGAAATTTATAAATCAAAATCCAGTTGTTTATATAAGTTCAAATTTTAGAAGCATAGAGTTTACTTCTTTAGTCATCTTCACAAAAATTCTCAACCGTGAATTCATTACCGATCACTAGATATCATCAAAACATTAGCAAGTAATTATATAAGTAAAACCAAACCAGAAATTTGAAAATTCATAATTTAAGATCCAACTATTCAAATAAGCTCAAAATTTAGGAAAACATAATTCATACCTTTGATCTTTGTTACATAAATTTTGAGCCAAGAATTCATTGCTGATCATTAGATATCACCAAATCTTTGGCAGATACTTTTAGAAGTCAAATCTCAACTCAAAACTTGAAAATTCATAATTTAAGATCCAGCCATTCAAATAAGCTCAAAATTTGGAAAAACATATCTCATACCTTTGACTATTGTCACATAATTTTTGAGCCATGAATTCATTGCTGATTGTTAGATATCACCAAATCCTTGGCAGGTACTTTTAAAAGTCAAAACCCTAGATACTTGAGAACAAATTTGCCATTACTCCCTAATCAAAGTCTCAATTGATATGACATTTTAGACATAGAATATTTATAGTATAAGTAATATGTACACAAAAAATGAGCTTCAAATCCTTCTTGAAACTCAAGTTCTAGCTTAAAGCAAATCATTCTATTTATCTAACTTCTTCAAAACCCCAATTTAGTTTGCTAGGTTTAACTAGCCATATCTCACTCATTCTAAACTCATTTCTATCAATTCTTGGACGTAAAATGTATAGCTTACAGTCTAGTTTCTAACCCAACTTCCCGATTTCTTGCTAGTATCTTAAAACTTCTAATATACCCTGAAAAGTGACAGTAGGTGTCATATTAGTAGTCTAAGTTCAAATAAGCATATCTCTCTCATCTAAGCTCCGAATCCTGCGTTTCTACCACCTAAACTCATGCCAAGAAGAAGCTCTCTCTTAATACTTCTCTGGATTTGTCAAAAAACCCCGTCTTCTTCTCCTTCAAGCTCGTCAAAGAAGTCGCAGCCAAGGTCTTAAAAGTCCAAGTCAACAATTAATAGTTTAAAGTTATAAAAACCCCAATTCTAATCCTCCAAGTCAGCACTATTAATGGTAGCCAACTATTGACATCCAAATCTACTATTTATCCTTGGTAAAATCCTAAATTCAACCTCAAAGTCAAAATTCCTTATATCTACAAATATAACCCTGAATCTATTAAAATCTAAGATTGGAAAAAAGATAAAAGAAATAAAAGAAAGTTTCAAGGCTAGATCAAAGTTAAAATTAAGATTAAAGATAAGGTAAAAATTTAACCAAAGAAAAAGAAAGAAAGTGAGAAAATTTTCCTAAACTAAATAAAAACTTAGATTGGTAAGAAGAAAGAAAGAACTTAATAAAATTTTGAAGAAAAGATAAAAAAGTTAGGTTTCTATATATGGATGTATTTACTTCACAACAGTGGATGAGAGGTTGATCTTGACCTTTAAAAGCCAAAATAATCCTCTCCAAAAGTTTGATACAAATTGTGGTCCTCGATCTGAAATAATATGAATTAAAAGGCCATGTATTTGATAAATATTATCAATAAAAAGCTTGGCTATTTCCTCCTCGGAAATAGTCTTGTTACATGGGATAAAGTATGCCATCTTTGTAAGACGATCTACCATCACAAAAATTAAATCTTTTCTATTCAAAATTGGAAGGTCTGTAATGAAGTCCATACATAACGATTGCCATGGGTCCTCAGGAACTGGAAGGGGTTGCAAAAGTCCATATGATTTGCGTCTTAGAATCTTTGTTTGCGTACAAATTTTGCATGATTGGATGAATTTTTTCACCAATTTCCACATTTGAGGCCACCAATAGTCTCTTGATATCAATTCCAAGGTCTTATTAAAGCCAAAGTGTCCAACTGCTGGAAGGCCATGTCGAGCTTGAAGGATTTGAAGTCTTGTAGGTCCTGGAGGAACATATAGGAGATTCTTGAAGTATAACAATCCATCTTCCAATTTGAAATTATTGTTTTCTTCTACATGTGTATTTTTTAAACATTCTTGGATGTTCTTTATAAATGAATCTGTCTTCATTGCTTTCTTGATTTCCATCTTGAGAGTTATATTTGTATAAGTAGATATCGTCGATGTCTTTAACTACAAATTGGACGGCTTCAACATGATTGATTTTTGTTGATCCAATACAATGTCTCTTATTCTTAGTACAAGATATGATCGTCAAGAAAAGGCATCTAGTTTTTTTTGAAGTTTTCTTAGATGATATATAATCAAAAAATCAAATCGAGATAATGACATGCTTCACCTTACTTGTCGACAATTTAGAACTCAAGCACTCATAAAATATTCCAAGTTTTTATAGTCGGTATATATCATGATCTTGTGTTGAGCTCCTCCCAACAAATGGCACCATTCTTCAAAAGCATCAACAATTGCTAATAATTCTTTGTCATGGATCTCGCAATTTATCTCTGTAGCTGAAAATTTTTGAGAGCGGAATGCTACTAGATGTAGTTGACCATCATCACAAGTTTGAGAGAGTATAGATTCCAATGCAAAATCTGAGGCATCCGTTTCCAGAATAAATGATTTTGTTGGATCTGCATGGACAAGTATAGGAGTAGAGGTGAAAGATTCTTTTAGCTTCTTAAATGCTTATCATCCCAAATAAATTTGTCTTTGCCTGTAAGTCGCGTTAATGGAGCTGCAATCTTGGAATAATCTTTGATGAAGATTTTGTAGAAATTTGCAAATTCCAAGAAACATTGTACATCTCTAATTGATGACGGTTGTTTCCACTCCATAACAATTTGTATCTTCTTTGGATCCATGGAAATCCTATTTTTTGAAGCAATATATTCCAAAAATTCCATTGATGGTTGGTGGAAAGAGCATTTCTCCAATTTGGCATATAATCCACTTTCTCATAGTTTCTTTAATATCTTCCATATATGATATTCATGCTCTTCTTCATTCTTAGAAAAGATCAAGATATCGTCTAAGTAAATGACTACAAAGTCATCTAAGTATTCTCGTAAGATATCATTCATCATATATTGGAAGACTGCAGGTGCATTTGTAAGTTCAAAAGGTATAACATTGTATTCAAAATGTCCATACCTTGTACGGAATATTGTCTTTCATTGATCTCCTTCTTTAATCCTGATTAGGTTGTAGGTACCTCTCAAATCAATCTTTGTAAAAATCTTTGTTTGTCGTAATTGTTCCAATAATCTTGAGATTAATGGTAATAGATAGCGATTTTTTAGAGTTACCTTATTTAGACCTTGATAGTCAACACACATACGTAAAGAACCATCCTTCTTTTTCACAAATAATATAGAAGCTGCAGCAGGCAATTTTGAATGTCGAATAAAATTCTTGGCTAGATTTTCATCAATATACTCTCGTAAGGCTGTAAGCTCCATTTGTGATAGATTGTAAATGGGACCAAATAGAGGTTGAGCTCCATCTTCTAATTCGATTGCACAATCATAAGGACAATGTTTGGATAATATGTCTGCTTTTTTCTTTTCAAATACATCTTCCATGTCACAATAATGATTAGGAATTTCTTGCTTTAGTTGCTCTGTTTGATCTTTCATTGGAATAGCATACAATACAAATGCATCTCCTTTTTTTGCTGCTTGCATAAATGCTTTAGCTTTAAGGAATAGAGTAGTATCTCGTTTCTTCTTTTGATGTGTAGATCTTGAGGAAATCTTCCGCATACTCCAATCAATATCAGGATTATGTAGCTCAAACCAAGGAAGTCCAATGACAATAGGATTTGTCAGATATCTAATGATGTTGAAAATAATTTGTGATACTTAATCTCTTGGATCACTTCCAACGCTTGGGTTTCTTTGACAACATCTCCTGATGTAAGGTTTTGTCCATCAATGATTTCAATTAGTACAGGATGGCTCTTCTTTACAAGTAGTAGATTGTGCCTGGTTGCAAAATCCTTATCCATGAAGCATGCTGAGGCTCTAGTATCTAAAAAGGCTTTAGCAAAAATTTCTTGTTTCAAGATTCTTATATATATAGGAAGTATAAAATAAGATGTTGGATCCAGAGGTAAAAAGAGACCTTTTTCTGGTACTTTAGATTTGGGAGTGTCCAACCGCAAGGTCCCTATTGTGGCTGGACATCTTTGTTTTTCGACCTTTCTAATTTGGATATTATACCTCGTGCCTTGAATTCTCTAGACTTATTTGGACAATTTGTTGCCTTATGATTGGATCTTCCACAATATAGGCATAAATTCTCTTATCAACGTCTAGTCTTTTTTGCTGGTGTTAATGGCTTGAATTGAGTCGTATCAATCTGCATAGATTGAGGATATGTTAATGGCTTTTCCAATACTCTTAAAGATGTAGCAATCATACCTTCATAGGTATTGCTGAAAATTAATCACCTTTCTTGTCGTACTTCAAATAGGCGATTGTCACAAGTAATAGCTTGAGCTATGAGTTCCTCTAAGCTTTCAACTCTTGGCATCGTGATCAATAAATTCTATACATCATCCTTTAGGCCATAACAAAATCGAGTCATAAAAGCCTTAACATTCCAATCAAGATCACAAGTAAGTTGTTGAAATTCTAC
>JAWRVF010001179.1:0-98507 GCA_036785485.1 Physcomitrellopsis africana | reverse complement strand
AAAAATCTAAACCCGTACATGTAGAAGTCATAGATGGTCATCCTTTATCTTCTGGAGATATTACTCATGAAACACTTCCTCTAGATGTAGTAGTAAATGGCCATAATAGTTGCGTAATTTTCAACATAATTAGATCTCCCTCTATTTTAGTTATTCTAGATCTATCATGGTTAGAAAACACAACCCTGGAAAAGATTGGATTTCTTATACTCTGAACTTTTCTAAAAGTATAGCTAACAATATAGTTAATCAAGTAAGAAATCATAAGTCTAATAGAAATAAATATGCGTTTGTAGGTATAAGAGCTTTCTTGCAAACTATAGAAGAAGGATCACCTTTTATCATTTATGCTACACCTATTTCCAACGATGGAAAGATTTCAAGTAACATTCCAAGTCAATATCAAGATTATCAAGACATATCGAGAAAAAAAATACAGATATTCTTCCGGAGCATCGTCCATATGATTTTTCAATCGACCTTAAAGAAGGAACTCAGCCACCATTTGGATCAATCTATAGTTTATCACAAGATGAATTGGCTGAACTCAAGGCGTATATAGATGAGAATTTAGCCAAGAATTTCATACGCCATTGTAAATCTCTAGCAGGAGCTCCAATTCTATTTGTGAAGAAAAAAGATGAGTCATTGCGGATGTGTGTTGACTATCGAGGACTCAACAAGATCACAATCAAGAACAGATATCCATTACCTCTAATATCAGGACTCTTTGATCAATTGAATCAAGGTAAGATCTATACAAAAATAGATCTAAGAGGAGCATACAATCTAGTACGCATCAAAGAAGGAGATGAATGGAAAATTGCATTTCAAACTAGGTATGGACATTTTGAATATAATGTCATGCCTTTTGGACTTACGAATGCACTAGTTGCTTTTCAACATCTCATGAATGATATTTTTTATGCATTCTTAGATAATTTTGTCGTCTGCTACTTAGACAAAATTTTGATCTGTTCTAAGAATATAAAAAAATATGAAGTACATGTTTGTCAAGTATTACAAAAACAGAATCTTGAGTTATGCATAAGATGGAAAAGTGTGTATTTAGCACCTCTTTCAAGTTGATTTCTTAGGATACATCATTTCAAATGATGGTCTCATAATGGATTCTAAGAAAGTCCAAACAATCATGAATTGGAAGATTCCAAAGACGATAAGAGATGTCCAATGCTTTTTAGGATTTGCTAATTATTATCAGATCTTTATCAAAGACTTCTCTCGAATTGCAGCTCCACTTACATGTTTGACTTGTAAAGACAAACTCCAATGGAATCAAGAAGCGGAAGCAGCATTTGAAGCTTTGAAGACATCGTTTGTTTCTACACCAATCCTGTATCGTGTAGATTTTTCCAAGGCATTTTTTTAGAAATAGACGCATCAGACTTTGCCTATGGTGTGGTTTTGTCACAAATAGGAACAGATGACAAACTTCATCCAGTAGCTTTTCATTCAAAAAAATTCTCAGTAGCCGAGATCAATTATGAGATCCACGACAAAGACCTTCTTGCAATTGTAGATTCTTTTCAAGAATGGCGTCATTATTTAGAAAGCGCTTCCAGTCCAATCACTGTATATATCGATCACAAGAATTTCGAGTATTTCATGTCGGCACGCGTTGTCGTATTGAAATTGCTTACAGTATGTAAAATCCACTCAAAAATCATAATATGTTTATAAATTTAGATATGTATCAGAATGGTTAGTAAAATAAATTAAAGAAATTGATAGAAGAAACTTTATTTTATTTTACTTGTTTTGATTATAGTATTTAAAAATTATAAGATCTAAATGATTAATATGAAGCCTTGAAAGAAGGTGGGAGCCTAAGGATGAAAATATAAGCTAATAGGAGGCTAATTGGAAGGGATGAAATGAAGGCATGGTCGGATGAAGGCAAGGAATGGGAAACTTCATCCCTATTGGTCGAATACCATGCCTAATGGGCTTTGAGGAGGCTGCCCGCGACCTTAACAAGGGTTTCGGCGACTTCAAGGAGGCCATTAGAAAAACAAAAGCTAGGGTTGTAAAGTTTAGGATTTTAGGTACAATTTGTGTACAAAAATTAGAGGATTTGGAGTTAGGGTAAAGAAGTTATAGCCATTTGAAGATAAGGTGTCAATATGAGACATACTGTCACACTTTTGAGGATTGGAGGAGTTGTATGAAAGCTTTTGGAGATCGAGAGGTGCGGCTAGAGAGGGAATTTCAAGCTCTACACTTGATGTAGAAGAATTACTACATTTGGAGTTTTGAAGAAGGAGTTATTGGGAGTCAAAGATAGTAGATTGAATTCCAAGGCAGTAAGTAGACCGTTTTGTTGATAGTGATGGGGTTTGCCATATCTTAAGTTTTTGGACGAATTTTTGTTTCAAAATTTCCAAAAAGGTGTATGATTATACTAGAAAGCTATAAATCAAAGTTTCATAGTATTTGGACTTTTAGATTGTGAGATATGAAGAATTTAGTACACAAGTGTTTGTAAACAAGGATTTAAAGCTACTGCTAGAGTTTTGGAAATATCTAAAGATCGACAATGAATCAATAGTTGAAATTTGTGGTGATAGTTGTGAACAATATATCAGTACTTTGTGTAAATTTGGAGTAGATTTGGACAGTTGAATTGAAAGTTATGGATTATTGAAGTTCGGAAAAAATTCCCTTCCTACGGGGGAATGAGGGTTTAGAGTATTTTGTTATGTTTTGAGTGGTTTGAGGAAATTAGGCTTATGTATTGGGTGTAATAGCCCTATGAAGATCTTTTTTATATAAACTTGGGGGTTTTTATTATACTTGAATCTTGCTTGAGTAATTAGTGGCAGCCAGAAGCCTAGCGCTTTCTTGAGGCACATTCTCTCTACCACGACAGCATGATGAATCGTCGTCAAGCTCGTTGGAGTATGTCTTTGTCAAGATTCAAATTCATTATCACTTATTGACTAGAAAAATAATAAGGTTTGTCCGATGCGCTTTCTAGACATTCTTATTTTGCACCAAAAGAAAGAGATGCAGCATTTGAGCAACAAAGAACGGTTTTCTTGAAACCAGAGCAATTTCATCTTTGAGCAATAAAATCAACATTGACTGTTGATTCAACTTTTTTCAAGCAAATTGAGTCAAGTATGTCCTCAGACCCTCTTATTCATGATATCAAGAATAATTCTTTCAAGTCTCATGATTCTTTTAAATTTGAGTTCAAGAATAATCTACTATATTTTGAAGGACGTCTATATGTTCCAGAAGGAGAAGCACATTTATGTGTTCTTCAAGCACGTGATGAATTTCCAGCAGTAAGATATTTTGGATATGACAAGACTTTGGAACTTATATCAAGAGATTTTTGGTGGCCTCAAATGTGAAAGGCAGTCAAAGACTTTGTACAATCATGTGATATCTGCTCAAGATCAAAGACTCCTCGTCATCGACCTTTTGGACTTCTTCAGCTATTACCTATTCCAGAACAACTATGGTCTTCTGTTTCTTTGGATTTCATCACAGATCTTTCAAACTGAAGATCAAATGACTCTATATTTGTGATAATAGATTGGTTCACTAAGATGGCACATTTTATGCCATGCACAAAATCTATCACAGGTGAAGAAACAGCTAAGCTTTTCATTGATAATATCTATCGCTATCATGGATTACCTAAGGATATTATATCAGATAGGAGAATTCAATTTGTGTCAAAATTTTGGAGAACCCTTTTCAAGATCTTAAAAGTGGACATAAAATTATCTTCACCTTTTCATCCTCAAATTGATGGACAAACAGAGTGCGTGAACCAAGTCTTGGAGCAATATTTAAGATGTACCATCAACTACCAACAAGATGATTGGATAGCTCTTCTGCCATTGGCAAAATTTGCTTATAACAATACAATACATTCTTCTATGTAACAAACACCTTTCTTTGCCAATTATGGTTATTATCCACGACCTGATGCTTTTGACTTTTCAAAAGTTGATAATCAAGCAGTAGAAGATTTGGCAAATTGTTTGTCAGAGCTACATGCAATAATGAAGGTGCAAATAAAAAAAGCTCAAGAATGACAAAAAAACAAATGCAAATGCATATCGCAAGGAATAACCACAATTCAATGTGGGGGACAAGATATAATTACTTCGCCGCAATATCAAGACTATTTGTCTTTGTGATAAGTTGGACTATCGTAAGCTTTGACCTTTTCCTATTTCTGAACAAATCAATCTAGTTGCATATCAATTATACCTACCGGTGTCGTACTGCATTTACGTGCAGTGTATAAAAATATGAAAAATCTTGTATCTATTGTTAATATATGTGTGAGTGCTAGAGGTTATTTTAGAAGATATTATAAAGAGAGGATTTATTATAGCCACTTAATTAGTGAATTAAGATGGCTATTTGTTTTGTTCTTACCTTATTTATATCCTAGAATAGACTCTTTTGTAATTAGAAGAAAGGTAAAGGTTGTTTTACCTTTCTTGTTGACTTTTGAGGTAGAATGGACCTTATGAAGGGATAAGAAAGAAGAGCATGGGGTGAATAAGGCCCATCCAATAGGATTTGGCTGCCCATGTGGGCGTCTCATAGTCTATTATAGAAAGAAAGGGAGATATACTCCTCTTGTTAGACCGAGAGAAAAGGAGTTTTTGAGTAGTGAACTTTGGAGAGAGATAGCTCCGAGGAGATAGAAGTGTTTGTAGTGAAAATTGGTGGGTGTGTTCTTCAAGTTGTGAGGATTTTAGAACCTACTCACTTGCTTGTATTGGAGTTGTGAACAAAAAGTTATGCTTGTTTTAGTAGAGTGAGGTTTGCTGCCACCCGACGAAGAGGTGCAGAAACTTCGAGCTGCCACTGCAAGTTTGATTTCAACTCTTTCTTAGTGAAATTTATAGAGAGTGTGGAAGATTGTGCTAGCTATCTATCAAGACATCTCTTGTAGCATTTGGAGTTGGAGAGCAAAAGTTGTGAGCTTGAGAGTGGGAAAGGGTTTGCTGCCACCTGATGAAGAGGGGCAGAGACTTTGTTCAACCACCCAAGTCAGACAATATCTTCAATCTTTTTGATAATTTAGATTCTTATAGTAGCTTATGTAAGCTTTTCATGAAAACAAAAATCAATACATTTGGAGCTTTTATGAAAGTTTCATGAGCTGTGAAGTATCAACAGGGCAAATTGGTGCTAGGATTTGAAGAGTAGAATCAACTAGCTATAAAATCTGGAGTTTGAGAGGCATGCATGCAAAATTTTAGAATAAGTTAGATGATGGAGTGAGCTTTCTAAAAAGCTATTGCATGTCTGATTTGGAGAAGGAAAGTGATCACAACAAAGGCTGAAGTGAAGAGGAGCTTTGCTGCCTTTGCATTTGCTTGGAAATTTAAGCGCCTATTTCTTTTAGCCATAACTTTTAAATGGTAAGTCATCTATATGTGAAATTTTGATATGTTTTACAATGGATTATTGGCTTTCCATAGGCTATAAGCACGCTTGATTCGACCTTTGGATGAAATTTTAGTGATTTATTTAATTTCAATTTGTTGTATAACTTGTATTCCTCATATGCGGTTGTATTTTGAGGTATACTTGAATACATACATACTTTGCTTATACTTTTTAGACAAGTATATATACTTGTATTTATACAAGTATTCTATAAGTATTCTACAAGTATTATACATAATATTTGTACAAGTATTTGTACAAGTATTATACCAAGGATTTATACAAGTATTTGTACAAGTGTTATATCAAGGATTTATACAAGTATTTATACAAGTATTTGTACAAGTGTTATATCAAGGATTTATACAAGTATTTATACAAGTATTTGTATAAGTATTATTCAAGTATTTATACTTTATACTTGTACAAGACTTGTACAAGTATAATTCAAGTATAACTTGAAAGCTTGAAAAAATATTGTGCAAGTATAGAACATACTTGCACGGCTTCCTCTCATGTTCCCTGCTAGTTCTAGTAGCAGCTAGGAACCCGGTGTTTTCCCAAGGCGAATTCTCTCTACCCGACACATAATTGGTGCTTCCATTGAGAGCTGCTTTGGGGCTACTAGTTTTGGCTAAGGCAATATAGAGGATACTGGAGGGACTTTCTTTGAAGCCTAATCAAACATGGATACCACTCTAGGAGCTTTGGCAATGTTTATGGATCAATATAGAACTCAAGGTGGAGGCAATGGAACTACCAAGGCTTTGAAGGGTGTTGTTGACAAGATTGGGAGGTCCTCTGTCTTTGTTCATCCAGGAGAAGGGTCACTTTTAAAGGAAAAATGGGATGAGAGGACAGTCAATGCCAAGGAAAAGAAAAAAGAAGCTCATTCTAATGGAAAAGCTATGGAAGAGAAGGCTAGTAATGGTCAAATGGTTAAAGAAGAAAATGATTATTTGACTAATGAGGAGGAAGATATGATCTTACAAATGTTTGCACAAACCTGCATGGTTAGCAACAAAAGTGATATAACCAAAGATAAAAGTTTTGTGGAATGTGAGAAGATGGTGGAAAATAACGAAGAGGGGATTAGAGACTGATATAAAAGTCCAGGCCTTACAAACTCAAGAAGAGAAAGTTGAAGAAATAGAAGAATTTTTCAATGGAGAAATGGAAGATGAGATTTTACAAATGTTTGTTGGAATGAATATGAATAAAAGAAGGATTATTATGGATACAATATATATCCAAAATCAAGGTGAATTTGAATATGGAGGAGCGCAAGGCTTAACAAAAGAAGCCCAGACTATCCAAATTCAAGAATGTGTGGTTGAAGAAATAACAAATGAAAAGATGATTCACAAGGATACAAAGGTACTTATCTATGCAAATAACTACAACTTTGAGTGTGGTAAAGAAGAAAAGGTGGACTATTATCATTTATTTTGGACAATTGTGAAGCTTCGAGAGCTTGAAGATATGATTTTAGCTTTGATTATTCATGGCTTCCAGATAAAAATCATATCAAGAAGACTTTTTGACAGGGAAAAATGGCCCATTGAAATAAGCTAGAAATCGATACTAAGAGTTTCAAATAATGTGGAAACATATAGAAGAAGGGATGGAAAGTTTCAAACCAATGATCTTGAAGAATTTTTAACTCCATTAGAGACCAAAGAAATATCAGAAGGTGATAAAGAGATTGAAACGGAGGATGAAGAGGATTAAACTTGGCACATACCGGAGGATGTGCAGGTTTAGAGGGGGAGCATGTCGTACTGCATTTACGTGCAGTGTATAAAAATATTAAAAATCTTGTATCTATTGTTAATATATGTGTGAGTGCTAGAGGTTATTTTAGAAGATATTATAAGGAGAGGATTTATTATAGCCACTTAATTAGTGAATTAAGATGGCTATTTGTTTTGTTCCTACCTTATTTATATCCTAGAATAGACTCTTTTGTAATTAGAAGAAAGGTAAAGGTTGTTTTACCTTTCTTGTTGACTTTTGAGGTAGAATGGACCTTATGAAGGGTAAGAAAGAAGAGCATGGGGTGAATAAGGCCCATCCAATAGGATTTGGCTGCCCATGTGGGCGTCTCATAGTCTAATATAGAAAGAAAGGGAGATATACTCCTCTTGTTAGACCGAGAGAAGAAGGAGTTTTGAATAGTGAACTTTGGAGAGAGATAGCTCCGAGGAGATAGAAGTGTTTGTAGTGAAAATTGGTGGGTGTGTTCTTCAAGTTGTGAGGATTTTAGAACCTACTCACTTGCTTGTATTGGAGTTGTGAACAAAAAGTTATGCTTGTTTTAGTAGAGTGAGGTTTGCTGCCACCCGACGAAGAGGTGCAGAAACTTCGAGCTGCCACTGCAAGTTTGATTTCAACTCTTTCTTAGTGAAATTTATAGAGAGTGTGGAAGATTGTGCTAGCTATCTATCAAGACATCTCTTGTAGCATTTGGAGTTGGAGAGCAAAAGTTGTGAGCTTGAGAGTGGGAAAGGGTTTGCTGCCACCCGACGAAGAGGGGCAGAGACTTTGTTCAACCACCCAAGTCGGACAGTCTCTTCAATCCTTTTGATATTTTAGGTGCTTGTAGTAGCTTGTGTAAGCTTTCTACAAAAACAAAAAATCAATACATTTGGAGCTTTGATGAAAGTTTTATGAGCCGTGAAGTGTCAAAGAGGGAAAATTGTTGCTAGGGTTTGAAGAGTAGAATCGACTAGCTACAAAATCTGGAGTTTAAGAGGCATGCATGCGAAATTTTAGAGCAAGCTAGATGATGGAGTGAGCTTTCTAAAAAGCTATTGCATGTCCAATTTGGAGAAGGAAAGTGATCACAACAAAGGCTGAAGTGAAGAGGAGCTTTGCTGCCTTTGCATTTGCTTGGAAATTTTAGCGCCTATTTCTTTTAGCCATAACTTTTGAATGGTAAGTTATCTATTTGTGAAATTTTGATATATTTTACAATGGATTATTGGCTTTCCATAGGCCGTAAGCACGCTTGATTCGACCTTTGAAAGAATTTTTAGTGATTTATTTAGTTTCAACTTGTTGTATAACTTGTATTCCTCATATGCGGTTGTATTTTGAGGTATACTTGAAGAAGACAAATGCCACTGCCTCTTGTAGAAGTAGACAACGATGAAAAATTTGACATTGAAGAAATTTTAGATTCAAGGCAGCGTCAAAATTGACTGTAATATCTTGTACATTGGCGCAGATACAATATTAGTGGACGCACATGGGAGCCATCAAAGAATCTAACAAATGCATCAATATAAGTTAATGCATTTTATCGATGACATGCATCAAAACCAAGATAAATACTCAAAAAAATCTTTGCTATAAAGCAAGGTAGGTTCTATAGAGGTTTCATCCTAACTTGTATCATTGTTTGTCATTAGATTTGTTTGTGCTAAAGAGATGGAGGATCAACAACCAACAAATTCAGCTCAAGAGCCATCATTTGTTGATTTATCAGATGAGACATTACGATTATCACAACCTTTAAGACGATGGAATAGAGATGAAGACCCTCAAGAATGACATGTCTTTCTTCGGATTGATGGCAATATACAATGTGTTTGGTATCACAACCTTGGAAGAGACTCCCAATGGTTGGTGATACTTTTAGAGGTAGGAACTACTTCTGATGGTGTTCCTAATATTTTCTTTGAAGGAAGTTATGAAGGCTTAAACAATGATCAAATAACAGGGTGGTCCTCTCGCCCTGGTATGGGATATTATCGATGGCTGAAAAGACCTATCAACTACCTTCGAAGGGAACAAAGATCAGAATATGTGGCAAGTACAATTCGACGTATTTTGGACTTCCTCAACATATAATCACGGCTCCTCGTGGAATTCGTCCCTAGAAGGAGGGGATAATGTCACGGACATAAGATTTATTCCAGTAAATTACTTAAATAATATATACCAATAGCACTAGGTAAAATAAGTTGATTTGATAATATCTGATAGAAAAGCTTCCTAGAAGCTTTATAGACACAAAATCACCTTTATACATGTGTATAGGTGATTGGTAGGTTAAAAATTTGGTCAACAAGCTAGCCACATGGCACACATGTTGGTAGCTTGCAAAACAAGCCAAGTACGTGGCGCACATGTGGAAAACTTGTCATACAAGTTTGACATGTGTATTGCAAATGAGACATGTGTATGAGGTCCTATAGAATACCGCCACGTAATTTTTAATTAGATAGTATTTATAGAAGCAAGAGTGAAGCCATCTTCACTCTTGTCAACTCCTTTCCTGGTTCTAGTCTAGTTTCAAGAGCCTTCATGTTTCCAATCTTTGGCAATAGCCATTCCAATTTTCTTTGAATATACATACTTTCTTATTCCTATTTTGTGACTTTTCTTTGATACAATTTCCATTAGATTATGTATCTTTTTCTAGTTCATGTCCTTGATAGATGGTTGGAGCTGCATCAATATCTATACCAAATCATATTATGTCACTTATGATGGAACACCATACAAATATTAGAAAATCAAAAATTAGTTTGCTTGAGAAGTTTGATGGCACAAGATTTAAATTTCGAGAATTTGTCAATCAGGTATAACTGGTGATTGAACTTCAACCTTAGAGTTATTCTACGTAAGGATCTTAAGTTAGGTTTATTAGAATATTACTTTTGAATTCTGCTTTATTGTGGTTTTCATCTTTTTTTGAACAACGTGATTCAATATTCGATAATTTGGAGGCATTTTTAGCAGAATTTTGATCTATGTATGGAGAACATGATGCATTCCATGTCACAACCAACAAGATTTACATCGTATGACAAGGCAATTGATCAGTGTCATTATATGCTTTACAATTTTGACAACTAATGATTGATATCAAGTAGAATGATGCTGCACTCATCAACCAATTTCTCTATGGATTATAATATGAGGTAAAAAAATTAATGCTCAATTTACTTGATCCTCAAACATTCAGTCAAGCAATTGATTTTGCTGTGAAGTGAGACAATCAACTTTTTGAGTTTCAATCCAAGAGTCATACAAGCGAGCCTCAACATTATTATTCAATGGCAACATGAATATCCTCACAAAACGTGTATTTGGAAGTAGAGGACATGCAAATTGATGTGGTACGTTTTAAACCTCTTACTGAACAAGAAAAGATTTGGTATCGTCAAGGAGGATTATGTTTATATTATAGAGAACCTAAGCTCACTACTCAACATTGTCCGAAGAAATGACACAACTATAAAATGAGGAGTATGGCTATCAAAAAAGATAATATGTCGGAAACAAAATTTGTCCAATTACAATAGGGACCGTTGTTAGATAAAGAAAATTCGCCTTGGAAAAACGCCGGGTTCCTAGCTGCTACTAGAACTAGCAGGGAATATAAGAGGAAGCCATGCAAATATCTTCTATACTTGTATAATATTAGAATATAATCCTTGTATAAAAATAGAATATATTTCTTATACAAATACTTATATAAAAGTAGAATATAATCCTTATACAAAAATAGAATATAATCTTTGGTATAATATTTGTATAAATATTTATACAAATATTATATATAATATTTATAAAATACTTGTATAAATACTTGATATAAATACAAGTATATATACTTATATAATAAATATAAATAAAGTATGTATATACTCAAGTATACCTCAAATACAACCACATATGAGGAATACAAGTTATACAATAAGCTGAAATTAATTAAATCACTAAAATTTCATCCAAAGTTCAAATCAAGCATACTTATAGACTATGCACAGCTAATAACTCATTGTAAAACATATCAATATTTCACAAATAGATGTCTTACCATTTAAAAGTTATGGCTAAATGAAATAAGGACTAAAATTTTCCAACAAATACAAAGGCAGCAAAGCTCTTCTTCTCTTCAGCCTTTGTTGTGGTTGCTTCCCTTCTCCAAATTGGACATGCAATAGCTTTTTAAAAAGCACACTTCATCATCTCACTTGTCTTAAAATTTCGAATATATACCTCTCAAACTTCAAATTTTATAGCTAGTCAAATCTACTCCTCAAACCTTAGCAAAAATTTGCCTTCTTAACACTTCACGGCTCATAAGTCTTTCATAGAAGCTCCAAATACATTTTTTTTTTTTGTGGAAAGCTTACTTAAGCTATTATAAGCATCTAACTTATCAAAAAGCTTAAAGAGACTGTCCAAATTGAATGGTTGAACAAAGTCTCTACCTCTCTTCGTCGGGTGGCAATAGACCCTTTTCCACTCTCAAACTCACAACTTTCTCTCTTCAATTCCAAATGCTACAAGAAATAGCTTGATAGAAAGCTAAAAAAAATTTCCACACTCTCTATAAATTTCACTAAGAAAGAGTCGAAATGAAACTTGCAGTGGTAGTTTGAAGCTTCTGCCATCACTTTTTGATAGCAGCAGACCTTATTCTACTAAAACAAGTATAACTTTTTGCTCACAATTCCAATACAAGCAAATAAATAAGTTCTAGAATTCTCTCAGCTCTAAAAATACACACTTCAATTTTCATTATAAATGCTTTTATATCCTCGGAGCTATTTCTTTCTAAAATTCACTACCCAAAAACTCTCAAACCCTAGGTCCAGCAAGAGGAGTATATCCCCCTTTCCTTCCATATCAATCTATGACACATCCACATGGGCAGCCAAATCCTATTGGACAAGCCCTATTCACCCCATGCTTTTCTTTCTTATCCCTCATAAGGTCCATTCTACCTCAAAAGTCAATAAGAAAGGTAAAACAATCTTTATCTTTCTTCTAATTACAAAAGAATCTATTCTAAGATATAAGTAAGGTAGGAACAAAACAAATAGTCATCTTAATTCACTAATTAAATGGCTAAAATAAATCCTCTCACTATAATATCTTCTAAAATAATCTCTAGCACTCACACATATAATAATAATAGATACAAGATATATAATATTTTTACATATTGCACGTGAATGCAATATGACACCGTGCAGCTAGAACCTTGTATAATTCCTAGTGAAGGTCCTTTTCTCTCTTCAGAATCCTCTCCTTGTTTTATAATAGATACATATTTAGGACCAAAAAAGTACAAAGCCTCTGCCTTATTAGATTCAGGAGCTTCAATATGCTTTCTAGATGAACAATTTGTTAAGAATCATAAAATACCTTTATTATAGAAAATTAAACCCGTACATGTAAAAATCATAGATGGTCGTCCATTGTCTTTTGGAAATGTCATTCATGAAACCCATCCTATAAAAGTAACAATAGATGGTTATAATAGCTACATAACCTTTAACATAATTAAATCTCCATCTAATCCAATTATTTTAGATTTATCAGAGTTAGAAAAATATAACTCTCAAATAGATTGGAATTTTTATGGACTTGATTTTTTTCAGAACATTATTAAACATCATGTCGACCAAGTAAAAAGCTATAAGTCTAGTATAATAAAATCCATACTTATAGGTATAAAAGCTTTTATACATGTAGCAAAAGAAGGATAAACTTTTGTTATTTATGCCACATGCATTTTTGATAGTAGAAAGACTTTAAGTGGCATTTTCAGCCAATATCTGGATTATCAAGACGTTTTTGAGAAAAAAAATGTAAGTATTCTTTCGAAGCATCCTCTGTATGATTGTTCAATTGGCCTCAAAGAGGGAGTTTAGTCTCTATTTAGACCAATCTACAGCTTATCATAAAATGAATTGGTTGAACTCAAAGAATATATTGATGAAAACTTAGCTAATAATTTTACATGTTATTCGAAATCCAACAAGAGCTCCTATCTTGTTTGTAAAGAAAAAAGATGGATCACTATAGATGTGTATAGATTATCAAGGGATCAATAAGATTATTATCAAGAATAAATATTCTCTGCTATTGATATCTGGACTTTTGGATCAATTGAATCAAATTAAGATTTATACAAAAATAAATCTATAAGGAGCATACAACTTGGTCCACATCAAAGAAGGAGATGAATGGAAGACTGCTTTTCAAATAAAGTATGGACATTTTGAATATAATGTTATGTCTTTTAGACTCACACATGCACTAGCTATTTTTCAGCATCTCATGAATGATATTTTTCTTGAATTTTTACATGATTTTGTTGTCTGTTACTTAGATGATATTTTATTCTACTCTAAGAATATAAAAGAATATGAATTACATGTTTGTTATGTAGTACAAAAATTTAGAGATATCAAATTATATGCCAAGATGGAAAAGTGTATATTTCATACTACTCAAGTTGATTTGTTAGGATACATCATTTTAAATGATGGTCTTATGATGGATCCTAAGAAAATCCAAACAATCATGGATTAGAAGATTTTAAAAACAATAAGGGACATGCAATGCTTTTTGGGATTTGCTAGTTATTATCGAATCTTTATCAAGAATTTTTTTCAAGTTGCAGCTCATCTTACATGTCTAACTTGTAAAGACAAACTCAAGTGGAATAAAGAAACAAAAATTTTGTTTGAAGCATTGAAAATAGCTTTTATTTTTACACCAATCTTGTATTGCGTTGACTTCTTCAACGTATTTTTTATGGAAACAGATGCATCAAACTTTGCTTTGGGTGCAATATTATCACAAATGGGAGTAGATAACAAACTCCACCTAGTAGCTTTCTATTCCAAGAAATTTTTAACAATAGAGATCAATTACAAAATCCACGATAAAGAACTTCTTACAATAGTGGATTCTTTTCAAGAATGATGCCATTATTTAGAAGGCACTTCTAATCCACCCACTGTGTATACAGATCACAATAATCTCAAGTATTTTATGTCAACACGCATGTTAAATTGTCATCAAGCTCGTTGGAGCATGTCTTTGTGAAGATTTGAGTTCATCATCACTTATTGGCTATGAAAACAATAAGATCTATCCGATGCTCTTTCTAGACAATCTTATCTTGTACCAAAAAAAATAGATGCAACTTTTGATCAACAAAGAACAATTCTTTTGAAACCAAAGCAATTTCATATTTGAGCAATGAAATCAATATTGATTATTGATTTAATATTTTTCAAGAAAATTCAATTAAATATGCCCTCATATCCTCTTGTTCATGATATTAACAATAATTCTTCTAAATCTCATGATACTTCAAAGTTTGAGTTCAAAGACAACTTATTCTATTTTAAAGGACATTTATACATCTCAAAAAGTGAAGCACGACTACGTGCTCTTGAAGCTTGTCACAACTTCCTTACAACTCGAAATTTTGGATAGAATAAGACCTTGGAGTTAATTTCAAGAGATTTTTTATGGCCTCAAATGAAGAAGGCTATTAAAAAATTTGTACAATTGTGTGATGTTTGTTCAAAATCAAAAACTCCTCATCATCAACCTTACAGACTTCTCCAACTATTACCTATATCAAAACAACCTTGATCTTCTATTTCTATAGATTTCATCATAGATCTTCCAAATTCAAGTTCATATGATTTTATATTTATGATCGTAGATCATTTCACCAAGATGGTACATTTTGTACCATGTACAAAATCTATCACAGGTGAAGAAATAGCTAAACTCTTCCTTGATAATATCTATCGCTATCATGGATTACCAAGGGAAATTATATCAGATAGAGGGATGCAATTTATGTTAAGATTTTGAAGAATATTTTTTAAGATTTTAAAGGTGGACATAAAGCTATCTTCAGCTTTCCATCCTCAAATTGATAGACAAACAGAGCGTATAAACTAAGTCTTGGAGCAATATTTGAGGTGTACCATCAACTAGTAACAAGATGATTGGACAACTATCTTACTATTGGGAGAGTTTGCTTATAATAATAAGATATATACTTCTATGCAACAAACACCTTTCTTTGCTAATTATGGTTACCACCCACGATTTAAGACTTTTGATTTTTTAAAACTTGATAATCAAGTAGCAAAAGATTTGGCAAATCGTTTGTCAAAGCTACATATAACAATGAAGGTGCAATTAAAAGAAGCTCAAGAAACGACTATAATTCAACATGGGAGACAAGATATGGTTATTTTATCACAATATCAAGACTACTCATCTTTGTAATAAGTTGGACTATTGTAGGCTTGGACCTTTTTTTATTTTTGAACAAATCAATCCAGTTGCATATTGATTATACCTACCAAAGTCCATGAAGATCCATCCTATATTTCATATGTCTCTTCTTGAACCATAAAAGATAGTGAACATACCAAGAAAAAGATAAGTGCCACTTCTTTCTATAGACGTGGACAATAATAAAGAATTTGAAGTGGAAAAAGTCTTAGATTTGAGGCAGCACCAAAATAAGTTAAAATATCTTATTCATTGGCACAGATATGGTATTAGTGAATGCACATAGGAACTAGTAAAGAATCTTGCAAATACAATAAGAAAAAGAAAGGTTTTTTTATCAACAGTATCCATCAAAACCAAGATGAGGACCTTCTCTATAAAAAAAAACACGATCTAAGCAAGATTATATTTTACTTTCTATTCTTATTTGTAGCTTCTTTGTATTTATAACTTTAAGGAGATGGAGAACCAACAACTAGCAGATTCAATTGAAGAACCTTTGTTTGTTGTTTTATCACATGAAATATTTCAACTATCACAACCTTCAAGACGACGGAATAGAGATGAAGACCCTCAAGAACGATGTCGTGGTGAGAGTCTTAGCCCTAAGAAACACTGGGTCTTTTTTGCCTCTAGTTTCTCAAGTGCAAAATGAGATTCATAAAGTTCATAAAATTGAAGAATTTATATAAAAACATACTTTATTAACCCTAATATATTCTGCCTTTAGAAACCTGCCTTCAATTTTGCTCATAAATCCTAGGATATCACATCAATTGAAGCAAAATTTGGACACAAGGTACTTAAAAGAGTAAAGAAGCAAATCCCATAAACCTTTTGATTATAGCTCATGTGGTTAGAGAGAACCATGTTGTCAAAGTAATCCCTCTATGCTGCCTTTGATTCTGGACCCCCTTTGCTTCACACCTTCATTGCTCTTCATTAAAGAAGACCTAAGTGCTGAAATTTGGTAGGCTTATAGCTTCTCTCATGTTGTAAACACCCTCCAAATATTGCTCCAAGAGCCTTCTCCAAACTTGAGTTATAGATTCCATCCTTCTTCTTTAATTTTGCCTTCTAACAACTCTGGATCCGACCACAAATTTCCTCATAACTCCTCGAATATAACTCCAATAGCAATCAGTTTTTTACACAACTTAATAGACTCATATATCTACAAACCCCAAAAAATTTTACTCAAAATACTACTCTGATCACAAAGATATGCTCCCTCAAACTTCACTGATTTGGAGATAGACCCCTGTCACTTTGAAAGAGCATAACATTTTATTTATAAGACTAATGAGTATCAAACTTATACTCATCTCTTCCTTAACTTACATAGATCATGTCTATCAAATTTCATACTCAAATTCGTCACCTAAATCTCTTTATACCCAAAAAAACCCACACACATGCACTGCCCATACAAACCCTCAACCTTGCCTTCACTCTATTTCTCTTTTCATTCAAACCGGTTACAATTTCACTCATAACTCTTTGCTTAGAGGTCATATTGACTTGAGATTTTGACACAAAGTAGTTAACTCTATAAGGAACAAAAACCCAACAAATTTCGCCACTAAAGTCTAAGTGGTTTCCAAGAACCAAGGCCCGAAATTTAGTAACCCTCTCTGCCCTAGTCTTAAACACCTGCAACTTTCACGACTCATATCTCCCTTGATACTTAATCAAAAGACATGAGAATTGTCTCTATGAGTTTCTTATCTTGTCTACCCCAAACCTACAAAAACTCGCACCTAAAATCCTCTCTAAGCTTCTTCTACACACAAAAACGTCCACTGCCTATCAAAAAGAAACCCTATCTCTCCAAAAAAACTTCTCCTCCTTCTTCTTCACGACCCTTCCTTGTCATCTCCCTCCTGGTCTTCTTTATCCTCTTGGTCAAAAAGACCTCTTAGCCCATGTCTTTTCCACTTCCTCAACCTTTTCCTTTTTACTAACTTGAAGAAATTTCACTTTTCAAGGTAAATTTCCATTGTATCTTCTTACTACTAATTTTCTATCAACCTTTCTTCTAATCTTAATCTTTTTATTTTAATGCATTCTTTTATGTTTTTCACACTATGTTTTGATTTACAACACGACATCCACCCCCTCCAAACCTGCACATCCTCCGGCATGTGCCAACTTAACCATCTCCATTTGTTTTATTGTTGTCATTTCTTCTCCATCTTCTATATTATTTGAAACTCTTAGTATTGATTTAGCTTATTTCAATGAACCATTTTCCCCTATCAAAAAATCTCCTAGATATGATTTTTCTCTGAAAGCCATGAATAATCAAAGCTAAAATCATATCTTGAAGTTCTCCAAGCTTCACTTTTTTCCAAAATAAATGATAATAATCCTCCTTCCTTTCTTTATCACATTCAAAGTTATAGTTGTCAGCATAAATAAGTATCTTTGTGTCTTTGTGAACCATCTTTTCATTTGTGATTTCTTCAACTATGCATTCTTGAATTTGGATGGTCTGGGCTTTTTTTATTAAGCCTTGCGCTCCTCCATATTCAAATTCACCTTGATTTTGGATACATGTTGTATCCATAATAACCCTTGTATTACTCATATTCATTCCAACAAACATTTGTAAAACCTCATTTTCCATTTCTCCATAAAAAAATTCTTCTATTTGTTCAACTTTCTCTTCTTGAGCCTCATTAAAGCCAATTTTTTGCTCTTTTTGGTAACCATCATTAAAAGTGGTATAAGTATATGCCTTTGCTTCTTTTTCTTCCATGTTGTCGGTGGTATCCTCCTTCTTCCTTTGAAGTTGAAGAGAAAACATGTTTAAAACTTCTTCTTCCAAATCAGTAAGTATATCATTATTCACATCTTCTTCTTCAACCTCATAACTCACCTTATCATCCTCCACAATTATAATTCTTTCAAGGCTTGACTTACATTCAATAGAAAACACTTGGCCAATCTCTTCCTCCTCTTCTTTAGTTAAACAAGTGTCAATGGCACTTGTCATCATTGTCTCTACTGTCATTTGGCGTTTTCTTTTGATAATATCAATAATCAACTCATGGAAGTCTTTCTTTGCAATTCCTAAGACCTCCCGTAAGGTAAATTCAATTTTTGCATCCAAAATCCGTCCTTCCAATACTCCTTTCAAATCAATAGAAGTTTCAATATCAGATTGAAGCTTATAAGTAAGGCCTTTGGTTTTACCTTTTTCTATGTCCTTCTTCTTGTCCTTACCCTTTTCCATGTTATCTTCCACCCTTTGCTTTGGAGTTGATGCCTCCTTTGATTGTGAAGATGAAAGGGTATTTTGTGGTGGTTGATTTATTGTTGGGCCTTCTTTTGTCCTTTCTCCTGTACCACCACCTTTTCGTGTTTGCTTCTTATTCATTGGTTCTTCATCTTCATCTTCTACATTCCTTCCTCTCTTTACTTCCACATAGACATTTTGAAAGTCTTCATTTTCCCTTTCCTTGTCTAAAAAAGCTCTGATGCTAATTGCATCAACTAGATCATTCCATCCTGTTTTCTCTCTAATGGCCTGAGCTCCTCTAATCATAGTTTCATGATTCTCAGGATATAGAGCTTCAATATTATTTTCCCAGGCCACAATTTGATAAGAATCTGCATTACCTAAATCTCTTGGCTTAGGCTTCATCATTCGATCTTCCATTAATTTTTTCATTCCACCTTTGGCAAAGTTAGTATCCAAAGGAAAATCTGTAGATGCATCTCTAATCCTTCCATCTTTGAAGGTAATGATGCCTTTCTTCATGGCATCAGCATATGATTCACAATCACTACGTTTATGATCAGAATCATCACACCAAATGCACCTCATGACATATCCCCTCTGTCCTCCAGAAGTTTGAGAGATACTTGGCTTTGTACTTCTTTTTAAAGCACTCATCTCCACTTTCAGCTCCTTCAATCCCTTCACCAATTCCTCTAGAGTGTCTTCATCCAGAGCCTTACCCTTTGAAGAGTTTGATGGTATCATTGAAGATGTCCTTGTAGTTAGTGGTGTTGAAGCTTCCATCTTTATTCCATATCCCCTAGCCTTTACCCGCTGTTGCTTTGCAATAAGACTTACTGCATCCTCCAATTGTCTCCAATTGGTACTAAAACCTCCTTCAGCTGCTCCATCTTGAAGAAGAAGTAATAGTCTATCCTCCAAAGCTTCATTTGCAGCTTGTAGAAATAACTCTGATTTTCTCACTTCAAGAATCCTCTTCTCTGTTAATGAGAGTTGTCCAAATTTCTTTTCAAATTCTCTTAACAATTCACTTGGTCCCATATTGTTACCTGGTTGTTGTTCCACCCAATCAAGGAAATTCCTTTTGGACATCCTTTCTTCATCTTCATCAAAAAACTCATCTCGAAGCCTCTCTTCAAATTTGGCCCAAGTAATCTCAAAATTATTTTGATGAAGATGTTTCACCTTATCTCTGATCTCTGGTACAACTGCCAAGTCAAATGTCTCTATCATCTTCTCCTCTGAAATTTGATAGATTTCCATCTCACAAGTATAATTCTTTAAAAAATTTGAAATGTTCTTCCCACTGAATCTTTCATTCTTGGAAATAACAGCTTTCAAAGCTTTTGTAGCTCCTTGTCCAGCTACATTGGCAACTTGTTGCCCCATAAACATTTGCATGGCCCTAAAGAACTCCTCTGCAAAGTTTTAACTACCTCCTTGAGCTTGACTACCACTGGTTCTATTATCCCCCATCTTGCCTTAAAAATCTTGAAGCCTTAGAGCTCTCTCAGTGGAAGCACCAAATGTCGTGGTGAGAGTCTTAGCCCTAAGAAACACTGGGTCTTTTTTGCCTCTAGTTTCTCAAGTGCAAGATGAGATTCATAAAGTTCATAAAATTGAAGAATTTATATAAAAACATACTTTATTAACCCTAACATATTCTGCCTTTAGAAACCTGCCTTCAATTTTGCTCATAAATCCTAGGATATCACATCAATTGAAGCAAAATTTGGACACAAGGTACTTAAAGAGTAAAGAAGCAAACCCCATAAACCTTTTGATTATAGCTCATGTGGTTAGAGAGAACCATGTTGTCAAAGTAATCCCTCCATGCTGCCTTTGATTCTGGACCCCCTTTGCTTCACACCTTCATTGCTCTTCATTAAAGAAGACCTAAGTGCTGAAATTTGGTAGGCTTATAGCTTCTCTCATGTTGTAAAAACCCTCCAAATATTGCTCCAAGAGCCTTCTCCAAACTTGAGTTATAGATTCCATCCTTCTTCTTTAATTTTGCCTTCTAACAACTCTGGATCCGACCACAATTTTCCTCATAACTCCTCGAATATAACTCCAATAGCAATCAGTTTTTTACACAACTTAATAGACTCATATATCTACAAACCCCAACAAATTTTACTCAAAATACTACTCTGATCACAAAGATATGCTCCCTCAAACTTCACTGATTTGGAGATAGACCCCTGTCACTTTGAAAGAGCATAACATTTTATTTATAAGACTAATGAGTATCAAACTTATACTCATCTCTTCCTTAACTTACATAGATCATGTCTATCAAATTTCATACTCAAATTCGTCACCTAAATCTCTTTATACCCAAAAAAACCCACACACATGCACTGCCCATACAAACCCTCAACCTTGCCTTCACTCTATTTCTCTTTTCATTCAAACCGGTTACAATTTCACTCATAACTCTTTGCTTAAAGGTCATATTGACTTGAGATTTTGACACAAAGTAGTTAACTCTATAAGGAACAAAAACCCAACAAATTTCGCCACTAAAGTCTAAGTGGTTTCCAAGAACCAAGGCCCGAAATTTAGTAACCCTCTCTGCCCTAGTCTTAAACACCTGCAACTTTCACGACTCATATCTCCCTTGATACTTAATCAAAAGACATGAGAATTGTCTCTATGAGTTTCTTATCTTGTCTACCCCAAACCTACAAAAACTCGCACCTAAAATCCTCTCTAAGCTTCTTCTACACACAAAAACGTCCACTGCCTATCAAAAAGAAACCCTATCTCTCCAAAAAAACTTTCCTCCTTCTTCTTCACGACCCTTCCTTGTCATCTCCCTCCTGGTCTTCTTTATCCTCTTGGTCAAAAAGACCTCTTAGCCCTGGCTTTTCCACTTCCTCAACCTTTTCCTTTTTACTAACTTGAAGAAATTTCACTTTTCAAGGTAAATTTCCATTGTATCTTCTTACTACTAATTTTCTATCAACCTTTCTTCTAATCTTAATCTTTTTATTTTAATGCATTCTTTTATGTTTTTCACACTATGTTTTGATTTACAACATGACAACGACATGTCCTTTTTTGGATTGATGGCGCAATATAACGTGTTTGGTATCATGACCTTAGAAGAGACTCCCGATATTTGGTGATACAAGTTTGATACATTGTCGGATAGAACAAATCTGCCTTGAGAAAATACTAGATTCTTAGCTACTACTAGAATTACCAGGAAACATACAAAGAAGCAATATAAGTATCTTGTATACTTGTACAAAACTTATTCAAGCTTCTATATTATACTTATATTAAAATTATATAAAACTTATATAAATATAAAATATAATCCTTTGTATAATATTTATACAAATATAAAATATAAATACTATATATAATATATATATATATAAAATAATTATATAAATATTTAATATAAATATAAGTATAAATACTTATATATATATATATATATATATATAAGCAAAATATGTATATACTCAAGTACACCTCAAAATACAACCGCATATGAGGAATTCAAGTTATATAATTTGTTGAAACTAAATAAATCACTAAAAATTCATCCAAATGTCAAATCAAGTTAAAATATATTCTATGGAAAGTTAATAATATATAGTAAAACCTACCAAAATTTCACAAATAAAGGTCTTACCACTTTAAAATTATGGCTAATTGAAGTAGATACTAAAATTTTCCAATAAACTGCAAAGATAGCAAAGCTCTTCTTACTTTAGCTTTTGTTGTAATCACTTGCCTTTCTTAATTTAGACATACAATAGTTTTTTAGAAATCTCACTTTATCATCTAACTTGTCCTCAAATCTCGTGCATATACCTCTCAAACTTCAGATTTTATGGCAAGTTGAAACTACCCCTCAAACCTTAGTGACAATTTGCCCTCTTATCACTTCACAACTCATAAAATTCTCATAGAAGCTCCAAATACATTGATTTTTGTTCTCACAAAAAGCTTACACAAGCTACTAAAAGCACCTAAAATATCAAAAAGATTTAAGAGATTGTCTAATTCGGGTGGTTGAACAAAGTCTCTATCCCTCTTCATCAGGTGGTAGTAGATCCTTTCCCACTTTCAAACTTACAACTCTTTCTTTCCAACTCCAAATGCTTTAGGAAATAGCTTGATAGAAAGAAAATACAATTTTTCATATTCTTTACAAATTTTACTAAGAAAAAATCGAAACTAAACTTGCAGTAGCAGCTCAAAGTTTTTTGCCTTCACTTCTTAATAGTAGCAGACCACACTCCACTAAAACAAGCGTACCTTTCTACTCACAATTTCAAAATAAGTAAATGAGTAGGCTCTGAAATCCTCACAACTTGAGAAATACACCCTTCAAATTTCATTACAAAAGCTTTTGTAAACTCGGAGCTATCTCTCTCCAAAATTGCATATCTCAAAAATTATCAATTCTAATTTTGGTAAGAAGAGTATACTCCCCTTTTCCTCTACATCTATCCATGCCACGCCCACATGGGTAGCCAAAATCCTATTGAATAGGCCTTATTTACCCCATACTCTTCTTTCTTATCCTTTACAAGGGACTATGTTACCTTAAAATCAATAAGAAAGATAAAACAGCCTTTATCTTTCTTCCAACTACAAAAGAATCTATTCTAAGGTTAAAATAAGGTAGGAACAAAACAAATAGCCATCCTAATTTACTAATTAAGTGGCTAAAATAAATCCTTCTCTTACAATATCTTCCAAAATAGCCTCTAGCATTCACACATAGATAATAAAAATAAATAAAAAAATATAATATTTTTACATACTGCATATAAATGCAGTATGACAATGTATCTTGCAAATTAGACACGTGTAGGAGGTCCTATAGAATACCACCAAGTAACTCTTAGATAGATAGTATAAATAGAGATAAGAGTGAAGCCTTATTCACTCTTATCAATTCCTTACTTACTTCTAGTTTAGTTTCAAGAGTCTATAGTTTTCTTGTTTTGTGGCAATAGCCATTCTAGTTTCTTTTAATATACATATTTTTTTACTTCTATTTTTTTATACTTCTTAATAGAAGTTTCATATGTTTATTTGCTTTCATTGAATTCTTGTCCTTAACAATGTATTAAAAATACGTTGGTATTGCTATTGAATCATAATAATATTGAGGCTCTTTTGTGTGACTTTTAGATTAAAATTTAAAAAGTTGATTGTTACACTTTATAGCAAAGTCAATTGCTTGATTCAATGTCTGACAATTAGATAAGTTGAACATTAATTTCTTTACTTCATATTATAATCTGTAGAAAAATTGGCTGATGAGTGCAGCATCATCTTACTTGATATGAGTCATTAGTTGTCAAAATTGTAAAGCATATAATATCATTGATTAATTGTCTTATTGCAAGATACAAATCTTATTCGTTGCAATACAAATTTTATCATATTTTCCATACTTAGATCAAAATTCTATTAAAAATGCCTCCAAATTATCTAGTATTTGATCACGTTGTTCAAAGAAAGATGAAAATTACAATAAAGTAGAATCTAAAAGTAGTATTTTAATAAATTGGACTTATTATCCTTGAGTTGGATAACTTTGAGATAGAAGTTCAATCACCAATTGTATTTGATTGATGAATCTTTAAAATTTAGATCTTATACCATCAAATTTTTCAAGTAAATTAATTTTTGATTCCTTGATGCTTGAATAGTGTTCTATTGTAGGTGTAGTATAGCTTGGTATAGACATTAAAATAGTTCCAATCATCTCTATAACTTTACTTCTTACTAATCTTGTTATTTTTTATGCTGGTACATTGAATTGATGTATTATAAGTAATAACTATCTCATTTACTCTTGTATTTGTGCCATTGCATTGTTGTGTTGTAACATGGCTATAAGACAAAAGAACAAAAGAAGACTTATATTATAGAAAAGCTTAATTGAAGATTAAGTTACAAAATTACTTCAAAAAATATAAATAAATAAATAAAATAAAAATATTTAATATTAATAGTATCTTTTAAAAAAAGAGCTTTTATTTACTTTATAGGGCCATAAATAAGACAAGAAAAAATAAATCAGCAAAAATACTACTATAGACATCTTAAGATCAAAGCAAAGGGTGGTTTCTAGCAAAAAATTATCTAAAAAACCTTTAGATTGATATCCAAGCCAGGCCAATTATAATCCAAGGTTGAAACTAGACTCCAAGGTATAAAATCATGTGCTTATAGCATATAGAGAGTTCTTTGATTGATCAAAGAATAGAAATAGAGGGCAGATTTTAGAAGGTTTTATTAAGCATTAGCTTTGATTGATTTTGATAGAGACTGCTTTTATAAAAGCTTTGCAAAGTTAAGATTGATTTTGATGATTTTGATTTTTATAAAATAAAAAGGGATTTATATTTTTTAATATTTTAAAAGATAGATAATAGATTTATAAGTAAAATTCTATAAGTTTGAGCTTGATCTAATAGTCAAATTAAAGATTATTGAAGTTCAAGTAAGTTGGAATCTTGGAAATTAGATTTTGAGGATCAATAATGGTTTTTAAGATATCTAACCATTTATTAATTGAATTGAAATAAAAGTTATCTTTATTAATAGTAAATTTTATTTATTATTTATATATAAATTTAAAAAGTAATTGAATGGTACAAAAAGAAGATATTGGCATTGAGAGACTAGTATCAAGATTGGACAAGGAGGCCAATCTACACCTAAATAAAATTCTGGGTTTATTTTTTATTTGGTGAGTTGGATCTTCTTCAAAATTTTTGTACATATTGCCAACTTAGTTGTTGAAAAGTATATAAATTTTGAATAGAAATCAATAGTTCAATCATTAGCTATTAAGATTTCAATCTGCTATAGGATTATTAGAGATTGATTAAAGTTTGGCTAAGGTTTGTAGAGGGTTTAGAGTTTGGTTATGGTTTCATTAGGATTTGATTTAAAATTTGATTAGGATTTAATTTAGAATTTGATTAAGATTTGATTTAGGATTTGTTTAAAAATTAATTAGAATTGACATAGGATTTGATTTAGAATTTGACTAAAGATTGATTAGGATTTGACTTAAGAAATGACTTAGTATTTGATTAGAATTTGATTTAGAACTTGAATTAGGATTTGACTTAAGGAATGACTTAGGATTTTATTAGGATTTGACTTAGAATTTGAATTAGGATTTGAATAGAATTTGACTAGAATTTGATTTAGAGTTTGATTTAGGATTTGATGTAGGATTTGACTAGGATTTGATTTAGGAAATAATTTAAGATTTGACTAAGATTTGACTTATAGTTTGATTTAGGATTTGAATTAGGATTTGATTAGGATTTAACTTAGGATATTTGACTAAGATTTGATTTAGTATTTAATTATGCTTTGACTAAAATTGATTAAAATTTTATTAAGATTTTGTTAAGATTTTATTAGAATTTGATTAAAATTTGATTGAGATTATATTAAGATTGTATTAAGATTTATTTAAGATTTGATTAAAATTTAATTAAAATTTATTAAAGATTATACTATGGTTGTTAGATTTATGATTAGTTATAATATATAAATGTACCTTCTACAACCAAGTGCTCAATACATTTTCAAATAAGATGACATATAATATGACATAAGTGGTGAATCCGATGGAAAAGTTTGAGATAAGATGTATTAGATTTGTTCATTTTTATTTGGATTTGATGGAGAAAGAAGGCAAGAAGTTTAAAATTGGAACTTCAATGAGAGTTTTAAGTAGTTATTCAAGTAGAGCTTCTAGTGAATTTTTTTATTGGAAGACAAGATATATATATGGATCCAAATATTGCAAGTATGTTTTAAGCATTTACATTATCTATGCAACAACAATAATGCAATGATTGCAAGGAGGCTTTGGCAACCAAAGTATTTCAAGCAGTGGTTAACAAGATTGACCAATTTGATAAAAAAAGATATTTTAAAATATTTGAAGTGTTATATGTAGAAAATGGAAATAAATTATATTTTTGGAAAAAAATGATTGATTTATTTGAACTTGCAATGGTATTGGAGATATGAGAACATATAAAATCAATTATAGAATATTTTAGAAGTTCATGGAAGATATTTTCACATGCTTTAAAGGATGAATATTTCTTTAAAGACACTAATTAGATTATTAAGAAATTATTCTTAAAATGGATTGATTGACCTGATAAGGATTTATAAACTACAAAGTTATTAAAAGAATTTGAAAAAATATATATATATATATATATATATATATATCAAAAAAAAAAAATTTAACATTGGAGTCAAACAAGGTTGAGTTATTTTTTTTAAGGTGCTAATAGAGAATTATAAAAAAATTAGAGGTTCTTCTTGAAGACAAAGAAAAAGATGAAGGATTAACAATAAAGTGGAAGGATATTGAAGATACTATGGAACTGCTTGTAAAACAAGAAAGAAAAGAGAATAGGGTTACTGTTCAACAAGTAGCACAAGCATCTAAAATTTAAGTGTCTACTATACAATCAACCATGCTTATTGTCCAAACTCTAGTAGTTACATCAAAGAAAGAAGATATGGGAGTTGAAGAGATTATACATGGAATGCAAGATCTTCAAATTAAATTTGTAAGGCTTGAAGAGAAGACTTCAACAAACAATTCAAAGATTACTTTTAAATAAGGATATGTATAAAGATATATTTGATATGATGATGTTTTTTATTTTTAAAAAGATTATAATGAATTCAATAACAAGGTTCAATAAGGAGTTATTTTTAGAAGGATGATAAAGTGGCATTAAATGATATTGGAGATCTTTTTCAAACCAACTTTAAAAAGAGAGGCGTGAAAGCATTGGTTCAAAATTATTTGATAATACATGGAGTTGTCACACAAGAAATTACAAGTTATGGTGCTACGATGGATAGTGACTCCAACAAAAATATAGAAACAAGTGGATTTTGGTCTTTTGTCATTTATATAATATAAAAGGAAAAGATTCCATGAAAAGCATAATTAAAGACTACTGCTATAATTTGTAATATTATAAGTTGGAAAGATTATGTAGAGGCTCTTTCAATCTATGCATACATTACTAAGAACCAATATAAAGCTTTAATAGAAGAAAAGAAGAAAAGAGATTTTAAAGATACAAGATAAGGAAATTCTTCTAAGAAACAAATTTGAGGAGATAAGGCTCGTGATATGGCTTCATAAGAATTATCTATAGAAGATGCTTCAATAATTTTGAAAGAAAAAAGATATATAAGGATAAAGAAGAATTTGGTAATTGTTGCAAGTAATTAGCAAGTGAAGAGAGAGGTCATATACAATAAGTACATTTTGAGAATTGGAATGAAAAAGAAATAGAAGCTTTTAGTCATTATATTTAAAAATATTGGACTAGAATAATTAAAAAAGTATTAGTGAAAGTTGGAGATATAGATAAACCAATTGTTATTTTAATTGACCATTGTTTAAAAATAAATCTTATATCTAAAAATCTTTATAAGAAATAAAGATGGCCAATTAATATGGTTAGGTTGTTTTTTTTAAAAGAATCTATCTAAAAAGGTCATTATTGAGGTTTATACAATCTTATTTTCTTTTTGATAATAATTTTGAAATTGATTTATATTGATAGTAACTTTTGTATATCTTAAGTCACCTTTGTTAGACATTGGTGATCCTTAAGATCTTATTTATTTCTTTTATTTGGTATTTAGAATACATATTATGTAAATTTTATAACAAAAAAGATTAGAAAGAGGTTTTTAGTATGAAAGGGAGTAATTAGGCCATCTATGTGAATGAATGCAGATGGATGATAGAAGTCTCTATTCCTATTGGCCAAAAATCATGTCCAATGGACTTCAAAGAGACTGTTTGAGGGTTTATTAGAGATTAGGGTTTTTTTTTTAAGGGAATTGAATATCACAGGCTAGGATCAGCAAGTTTTGGTTTTTAGATATGGTTTTGGTACAAATTTTGCATGATTTGGACTTTTAACAAAAGAGATATAGGCGCTCAAAGTTAGGGTGTTGAAATTCTACCTACTATTTTCTCTTCTAAGCATAACGCAAATGTACAGAGACCAATAGACAATCGGCAACTAGAGTTGAAAAGAACACTTTTTTTGCTATAATTTTTATATATAGCTTGATAAAATCCAAGCTTGACTGAAAGAAATATAAAAAGTTGAAGTTAGGGCTTGTAAGCTAAGGGCAGTAAGTAATCCTACTTAACTAGTGGTTATATTTTGAGCTATATTTTAGGCAATTTGATAAATTTTTGGCTCAAAATTTTTAAGAGTGTATATGTTTATGTCACAAGACTATGTGCAAAAATTTTGTGGCATTAGGATTATGGATTTGTGAGATATAAGAAAAATAAAGCTCAGATATCTTTGAGTTAGGGTTTTAAGCACCTGCTAGGGATTTTAAGATATCAGACAATTAAAAATGAATTTATGATTGATTTTTTTTGTGATAAAATTTAAAAGTATTATCTACACTTTAAAGAAAATTTTATAGAAATTAAATGGTTGGATCAAGAGTTATTGGACTCTAAAGATTAGGAAGAAATAAGTCTTTGTAGGTGAATAAAGCTTTGAAGGGTTTTTGTAGAAATTTGAACCCTTTTTATACAAATCTATTTGAATATAAGAGGGTTTATTTATATAACTTTTCTTTTATAATATTATTGTATTATTTTTCTTTTTTATTAAAGACAAATCACTTATTAGAATTTAGCCAATAAGTTTCAAGGAAATTCTCTACACCTAGATATCCAATATATTCTCAAATAGAAGTTCACGCCATCCGACACCCTATGTAGTAACAATAATTTATGATAATACAACCTATTTGCTAAGAGAGTTGGATGAAATAAAATTAAAGATACCAATTACTTAAAAGTGAATAAAGATATTTAAACAACGGCATTCAAAAGCCAATGTAGATAATCTTATTGAAGACCTTTACTTTCTAAACTAAGAAGATAGATTTAATTTGGATAACAAAAATAATAAAGAAGAAATTGATGAAGACATTAAAGACTTGGTATGAAGCCAACAATACCATATTATTTATTTGGTACATACTAGAGGATGCGCAAGTTTAGAGGGGGTGGATGTCATGTTATAATATGGCTATAGGATGAAAGAACAAAATAATACTTATATAATAGAGAAGCTTAGTTGAAGACTAAGTTACAAAATTATTTTTAAAAATATAGGTAAATAAATAAATAAATAAACAAAGAATAAAAATATTTATTATTAATGTTGCATTTTTATAAAAAGAGCTACTATTTACTTTGTAGAGCCATAAATAAGATAAGACAAGGTAGATCAATAAAAATACTACTATAGACATCTTAAAATCAAAACAAAGGATAATTTCCAATAAAAATTATCTAAGAAATTCCTAGATTGATATCAAAAGAAGGCTAGTTATGATCTAGGATTGAAATTAGACTCTAAGGTACAAAATCATGTGCTTATTGCATATAGAGAGTTCTTTGGTTGATTAGAGAGTGGAATTGGAGGTTAGACTTTAAAAGGTTTTATCAAGCATTAGTTTTGAGTGATTTTGATAGATATTATCTTTGTAAAAGCTTTGTAAAATCAAGTTTGATTTGGATGATTTTAATTTTTATGAAATAAAAACGGATATAGATTTTTTAATATTTTGAAAGTTAAATTATAGATCTATAAATAAAATTCTATAGGTTTATAAATGTAGTTGTACTAAGTACATGCTATAAGTTTGAGCTTGATCTAATAGTTAGATTAAAGGTTATTGAAGTTCAAGTGAGTTGAGATCTTACAAATTGGGTTTTGAGGATCAGCAAGAGTTCTTAAGATATCTATCCATCTATTAATTGAATTGATATGAGAATTATTTGTATTAATGGTAGACTTGATTTTTTACTTATATGTGAATTTTAAAAGTAATGGAATGGTATAAAAAGAAGATATTGGTGCTGGAAGATTGACATCAAGATTGGAGAAAGAGGTCAGCCTATACCTAAGCAAAATTTTGGACTTATCTTCTATTTGGTGAGTTGGATCTTTTTTAAAAAATTTGTACATATTTCCAACTTGATTATTAAAAATTATGCAAATTTTAAATAAAAATCAATAATTCAATCATTAGCTATTAAAGTTTCAATCTGCTATAGAATTGTTAGGATTTGATTAGGATTTGGCTAGAGTTTGTTTAGGATTTAAGGTTTCTTTAGGATTTCAATATGGTTTGTTTAGGATTTAGTATTTAATTTAGGATTCTGTTAGGATTTTATTTAGGATTTCACTAAGATTGTTTTAGGATTTGATTAAGAATTAATTAGGATTTGATTTAGAATTTGACTAAAGATTGACTAAGATTTGATTTAGAATTTGATTATAGTTTGACTAAAGTTGATTAGGATTTGATTAAAATTTAATTAAAATTTATTTAAGATTTTATTAGAATTTATTTAGAATTTGATTATAATTTAATTGAAATTTATTTACGATTATATTATGGTTGTTAGATTTTTGGTTAGTTTTAATATATAAGTGTATCTTCTATAACCAAGTGCCTAATATATTCTCAAATAAGATAATATATAATACGACAGCATTGTTGTGGTAGAGAAAATTTGCCTTAAAAAAGCGTTGGGCTTCTAGCTACCACTAAATACTCAACTAAAATCCAAAATAACAAAACCATCAAATTTACATAAAAGTCTTTTTTATAGGGCTATTATAAGATAAGTCTTATTTCACAAAATACTCAATATATAACAAAATATTCTAAACCCTCATTTGTTTGTATGAGGGGAGATTTTTCTGAACTTTAACAATCTATAACTCTTAATCCAAGTGTCCAAATCCATTCAAAATTTACATAAAATATTGATGTATTCTTAACAACTAATATAACAAATTTCAACTATTGATTCATTATTGATCTTCAAATATTATAAAAACCCTAATAATAGCTTCAAACCCTTATTTATAAATATCTATATACTAAATTCTTTGTATTTCATAAATCAAAAGTCTAAATACTATGAAACTTTGATTCATAGCTTTTTAATACAAAGATTTACTTTCTTAGAATTTTTTAGATAAAAATTCGTCTAGGAGCTCAAGATATGGTAAAAACCATCACTATCAATAAAATGGTCTATTTATTGCCTTGGAATCCACTCTACTGTCTTTGACTTACAATATCTCCTTATTCAAAACTTCAAATATAATTCTTTCTTTTAAAAAATAGATCTTAAAACCACTTTTTCAACTACACCTCTTGATCTTCAAAATCTCTTGTACAACTCCTCGAATCCTCAAAAGAATGATAGTAGATACTATTTATATACCTTAATTTCAAGCACCTACTTCTCCCTTATAAAAACTTCAAATCTCTCAATTTTTATACCAAAATTGTAATACAAAAAATAAGCTTTTTAATTCTAGTCTCTAATTTTTTAATGTCTCTTTTGAAGTTGCCAAAATCCTTCTTCTCCTTGCAGATAGCCTCTTCTCCTTCTCTTCACCCCTTGCCTTCATTCATCTATAATTTTATCTTTATTCTTCCAAATAAGTCTCTTATTAGTTTAATTTTTCATCTTTGGGCTCGAATCTTTTCTTAAGACTTCATACTAAATACTTAGGTTTTATATAATTTAAAAGTCATAATCAAATTAAATAAAAAATCTAAAATAAAGTTTCTTATACCAACTCTCGTTAATTTATTTTACTAACCATTCCAACACATACTAGAACTAATGAACATATTATATATTTTAACTAATTTTTATATACTATAAGCAATTATAGTATGACATCACTCTTCATTTCAACAAGATCTACTATGATAATACAGTAGAAATAAAACATTCAAAAGAAAAAAAATTCTAGGAACAATATCAGTTTAGAAGTAGATAATCTATAACTTCTAATATGCTTATATCTTATCAAGAAAAAAGCATAATATATAACCAAGAAAAGACAAAGCTCTGATATTGTATATGTATTCTTGTCCATTTGTCAAGAACATGAACTAAAAGAAGATGTATAAATCAATAAAATCTATATCAAAGGAAAATGACAAAATCAAAATAAGAAAGTATATATTCAAGAAGAAATTGGAATGGCTATTGATAAAGATTAAAAAATATAAAGATGCTTAAATTAGACTAAAAATCAAATAAAAAAATTGATAAGAGTGAAGAAAGCTTCACTCTTGTTTTTATATATATTCTTTATCTAATAGCTATATGACAACGTTCTATAAGACCTCCAATATGTGTCTAATTTGCAAGACACATGTCAAACTTGCAAGACGAGTTTCCTATATATGCACCACGTACTTAGCTTGTTCCACAAGATATCAACATGTACAATATGTGGCTAACTTATTGGCCAAATTTCTAACCTACCAATCACTTATAGACATGTATAAAGGTGAAATTTCATCTATAGAGCTTCTAAGAAGCTTCTCTATAAGATATTATCAAATTAACCTACTTTTATCTATTTCTATCTATTTATATTAATCAAATAATTATTCAAATAAATCTTATGTTGGTGACAATAATATGAGAGATATTCATATAATAAAAACGATGTATCTATTTATAAATTGTTTTTTTAAATTATATTATTTTATAATTAAAATATAATAAAAATAGAACATATTTTATATCTATTAATATTTATTTTTTTAAAAGAATTAAAATTTTGATAATAATCTAATATATTTTAAAATATTTTAAATTTTAAGTTTTAAATTTTTTGATCCTAAGATCTGTAATGATTATTTTCATAAAAATCTAAGTTTATAAACACATACAATAATTAAGCTATATTTTTTTTTATAAAAAATGATTAAAATTTTTGTATGAATATATATATATATATATAAGAATGCATCATTTTTTTTAAAAATTATCAAATTATTATTATTATTATTTATAATAAAATATATATAAAATATATGCATATACGTTATATTTTATGCATATGCAAATGTTATATTTTATGCATATTTTATGCATATGCATATATTTTATGCATATGCATATATTTTATGCATATATTTTATGCATATATATTATAAATAATAATATTATAAAATATGCATATTATATATATATTTATATATATTTATATTTATATATTTATATATATATATATATATATATATATTTTTATGCATATTTTATTATATATTTGATTTGGATACAATTTGAGAGATTTTTAAGATCTTTTCAAATCCTCATGTAAATTTCAATCCTAAGAATTTATGGTGCTTGGAAACCTAGCACACAAACTTCACATTCACATGTGTATGAATACATCCATACATCTAGATGACCCATGTATGCATGTATCATGTATGCATGATGTAAATATGTATCACTGCAGCCACCATTGACATGAATTCTGTTATATTATAGATGTGTGTGTGAAAATAATATGCACACAAAATGATATAATCTATGAAAACATTTAAAGCTCTTGCTTAAATTTTTTCAATTAGATTCAAATTGAAAAAAATATTGAGAACATTAGAAATGGAAGAAATTGTACATTTTTTCAAAATACTTTTAAAAAACACATTTTTAAAAGAAATAAAAGAAAGAAAAGAATAAAATAAATCACACAACATTCAAAGTTGAGGAATTTCATTAAATACCAAGTAAATTTCAATTTATTTACAAACTTTACTAGTAATCACAACATTTTTGCTAAACCAAACTTTATTTTTTTATCTTATCTTTTTTAATAGTTAAACCAATATTCAGTATATTATTAGTTATGTAGATGAAAGATACTAATTATTAAAAAAATGATAATAATCCCACAAAAAAGATATAACATGCATGAGTTAGAAAAATGTTCCACAAAATTGACTTACTTGCATACAAAGACTTCTATTAAGATATTATATTATTGGCAGTAATTTGATACATTAAAAGATATTTATAAGTTTAATGTTAACCCAAATGTATTGTTGGCAATTCAACTCTAAAGAATTAAATACCATTTTGATATATTTAATTCTATCCAATTAAATTATTACTAATAGTATAAGTAATAATTTTGTTAAGGTTACAAAAGTAGTATGTGACTTGGCTATTAAAATATCCATGTTAATTTCAATATATAAGTCATTTCAATACTAATCCATTTTTTATGCAATCTTTGCTCTGTTATTTGATTTTTAAATAAATTGCATCTAAATTATTAAACTACTACCACCATTTCCTCTTAAATCTTTTTATCTTAAAAATAATACTTTATTTCCATAATTTCAAAAACTTTTTCTAAATATTCTCTCAAAAATTTAATACAAACACTCATAAATCATAAATTCAAAGTGTAAATTATTAGAAGTAATATATGTAATTCAAACAACACCATCATAATTACAAAAACTACAGCTTAAACCTGTACTGTGCTTCGTACCTATTTCTTTCAATTTCCAAGACAAATTTTATAAATTAAAAGTTTTATAATTCATTGTGAAATTTTATGAATAAAATTATAGAACTTCCTTTCAAGTTAAAAATTTATATATTAAATTTGCAACATTTATTCTGAACACTTAAAAATAATATCAAAATCACTTGACAAAATTTTTATGGAAATATATCATTTAATCACTTACTAAATGGCAAATATGTAGGCAACATGTTTCCACAAATCAAGTCTTAAAGAATTTTCCTCTTGCTAGCAACAAGAGTTCTAAACTCCAAGTTCCAATATAATTGTTCTTCTAATATAAGCCAACTACATAAAATATTTCTCTCATTAATTAATATCATTTGTTGTAGGAAAAAATATTAATTTTTAAAAGTTATTAATCAATAGAGGTGGTTTGTTGAAGATAAGATAGAAATCATCTTTACCAGGGTCTTACAATCTAGGTAGGCTGCTCACTTCTACCTTGGTGGCCATGTGACCTTGCCTTGTCCAATCAAATATAGCTATGTGGCTTATATTAATTATCTTTGTTAATTAATAAAAGTCAATAAAAATCAATTAATTATTAGAAATCAAATATTTCTAATTATATACCATAAAACGGAGTTAGCTTTTAAATCCTTGATTAATTATTGGATATCATTAGTTTTTAGGAGATTAATTATTGGAGAGATTATTAAACATAATTATTCTTGCAACACAAGCTAACTAACCATCAATACCTATCTCTCAAATAATCTTGGTGGCAATCAAGGATATAAATTTTTAAAAATATATATATTATTAGAATTAAGGGGAAAAAAAATAGTTGTTAGGACGACAATGGTTAGAGACATGTAGAGATAAGTAGGACACCATAAATAATAAATATAATAATAAAAAACTCAATGGCTTATTGAACACGTTCAAAAAAGTATTTCAAAAACCATAAAATAATCAATATTAACAAATTAAAAAAAGAAAATGATCTTAAATTAAAAATAAAACAAAGAAGAATATATAATATTTCTATTACACAAAAAGAATATATATATATATATATATTTCTATACACATATACACATACATATAAAACAATCTCAATATCAAAGTCGTTATGTACTAATAAGACAAATTGCGAATTTAAATCGCAAAGAAACAAGAATAGTCACCGCGAGGGTCAAGTGACCTAAACCCCTGGGGGGGCGGGGGGGGGGGAGGGGTGGGTGTGTGGGTGAGTCCATCGACGGCACACAAAATTTAACGCAAAGGGGAAGTGAGTGCACACCAGGCTCCGAGAATTGTGCAGGCCTGCGCGGCGGAACCAATGTATAAGGGCAAGCAAATGTGGATGGAGGAAGGCAAATGTATAGCGCGTGGTGCAGAGGTGACAAGGAATGGGTTTCATGCACCCACCATGACATGGGCTTGGTCTAGATTCGCGGCCCTTCTTCGGGACTCGGACTCGGACTCGGAGCACCCGATGTCGCTTCGGGGAGCACGCAATTTTAGACCCCGAGGGCGTGAGTTTCCAGAGCCAGATGGGATTTACTGCGGCATATATCATCACTCCAGCAAAAGCGTTGCCTCGAAACAACCTCCCCGCGTCCGCTGGGATCGACTGAGGCCATGCCAAAGTCAAAGCCATAGGGCGCCACCGCGTGTCTATTTTGGCCTTAGTTCGAGATTGTTTTTGCCTTGATCGGGCAGCTTCAGCGCCAAGCTTCATGCTGCCTCCCTTGCTGCGAATTGTCGGACGGATGCTGTAGCATTGCCTGGAACTTGAGTGCTGCTTTCTTCAATCTTCATGGTGACGGTTTGAGGCAAGTGTGACCCACATCAGGTGGTTGGCTTTTAATGCGAGCGGTCTTGGCATAAGTTTTGAGGAGTTGGGGAGAGCGAGAGAGAGGTGTGAGAGAGGAGGATTGTATACAGCGACCCACTTGCAAGTAGTCTTCTTTTCCGCCTAACCCTCGAAGGTCCGGTTTGTGGGGTTTTTTTATTATACGATTTGAATATTCTGAATTTGCTTGTTTGAAAGCAAGTGAAATTCCGAAGAGTGTGCAAGCGTGAGATGTGAAGGATACTGGCAGTACAGGTCGATACCCAGCGATCTTTGCCTATCTCCGGTTCCAGCTGGTATGGTTTTTTTCCCCTTGCGCTGATGCATGGTCGATGCGCACAAGATTCATGTCCTGGTTGGTTTCTTTCTTTTTTCGCAAGCCTGCATTGGAAAGGTTTGTGAATGTAGCTGAAAGTGTCAAGATTGGTGCATTCTCTTTTCTTTGTGTTGGTTCAGTGACTTGGGTTGGCGCGTTTTGTCCGCGATAGGTTACGATTGAGTTTATACTCATTAGAATGAACCTAAGGTGGTGAACGGTGAACACCGTGTTTCTTTGTTCTGGAGAGGAAATCGTGGGATTATGGTTTCAATCTACACGCATTTGCATCTTTTAAAGAGTAATAAGCAGGGGATGATAAATGAAAGAGCACCAACCCAATTGGCTTAAATAGGAAATGCCAGTAGCGTCTGTGTTTTCAAGTCGTTTATCGATCATTTGCATTCTGCCGATGCTTGAACGTTCTTACACTAGCGGATGTCTAGATTTTCTCTGAAAATTGTGAAAGATGTATAGAATGTTTGTAGCACTATTAAAGATTCAGTAGCGCATCCTCAACGTCGTGACTCCGACAACAGGTGCCTTGAAAAAGAGGTTTATTGAAAAATAGACCAGCGCCGTTTTGAATATGTCAGATGCTTTCCAGTAAACTCCGTATTTCTTATGGTGGGAACTTTGAAACAGATTCAAACAGTCATGTCTGGAAAATTGACTGTGGGTAAGCTTCGTGATGAGCTCGAGAAGCGAGGCTTGGACTCGACCGGGTTGAAGCCCGCTCTGGTAAGCTATGTTTTCTAAGTTTTCTCTCAGCTTTTACATGAAGCTCAACGCAAGGAGTAATATCTTGTGTTTTTTACAATTAGATTTAACTTAGTTTAATTAAAACTATTATCCTTATATTTAAAGCAAACATTCCAACATTGTATTTCAGAAACTACACTGTCATTTCTATAGAAATAGTACAGATTATCGTAGCAATTCTTCTTAGAGATTGTACGCATTTGTCTATCTAGTATACAGTATGCAGTACAAAAACTCGAGAATTGGTGTTAAGAGGAAAACAGACATTTGGAGGTCTTAATCAGATGTATGTATTGATAGGTTTCTCGACTGGATGATGCAATTGCGGAGGAAGCAGCTGAAGCATCTAAAAAAGGGAATAATCTGAAGGATGATGAGAAACAAGATGGTAAGAAGCGGTCTTCACGTGCTCTTCCTGATAAGGAAGAAACCAAGGATGCTAAACGTGTCAAGGTGGAAGATGTAAGTGAATTGACTGTAACAGAACTGAAAGAGGCTCTTTCCAGCAGAGGCTTGTCCATTGCTGGTAAGAAGCATGAGTTAGCTGAGCGGCTGGCTGAGGCTGTCGAAGCCGAGGCTAAAGATGCTTCCGAGGATGCCAAAATGGTGGTTGATAAGAATTCTGGAGGGGACCAAGTTGAATCGGAAGACGTAAGTAACATGAGTGTCAAAGAAATCAAAGAAGAGCTCTCCGCCAGACTCTTATCTGTAAAAGGTACAAAGGCTGAGCTGGTTCAACGGCTGACCGATGCTTTAGAAGCGGATAAAAATGCTATCAAGGAGGAAGATATCAGTGGTATGAGTCTAAAAGAACTCAGAGAAGCTCTCACCACCAGATGCTTGTCTGCTAGTGGGAAAAAAAGTGAGCTGGTCGAGCGGCTTACCGCAGCTGTGAAAGCTAAGGATGCTCCAGCTGACAAGGGTGAGAGATTCTTGCTGATTAGCTGTTGCTCTTTAGAGTTCGGATTTATGTGTCTTATGGTGGGAATTTGATAACTCCATCTTTTTTCGGCTTCTGGTTGAACACACAAGACCAGTTTCCATCTACATGTATGGAGTCGATGCCCTCAATGTCTGATTTTTAGAGTTAAATTTTGGATGACAAGTTTTCCACTAACCATTGACATCTGTGCAAGACATCTGACCGCCTTAAACTTATTGTATTTATCTTCTGATGCATCCACATGTTTGCAGATGCAACGGTTGTGGTTGTGAAGAAGGGGCGCGCTGTACTTGATCAGTATATCGATGATAAAATCAAAGCGAATCATCATGTTTATGAGGGCATGATGAACGGGGTAAGCTGTTTCTCTGTATTGCTACTTTATATGCAGTATTGTGTTGAAGGAAGTGAAACGGGTAGACATATTGGACCAGATATATTACAGGATTATGCAGTTGGTTTGAAAGGATTTTGCTTTAGGACACTCTGTTAGCATCTTTCTATTTTATGATTCAAACAATTATAGTAGCGATGGGTCAATTATCCAATCATTATGTGAGTGCAGAAAATGGAAGTTTTTGATGCTATGCTTAATCAAACCAATCTGGGGGATAACAACAACAAATTCTATGTGCTTCAGCTTCTTGGTAAGCAGTGGGCGTTTCTGTCTTGAATGATTCGTAGTATGTAATCTGTGTGCTGATAATTAACTATGGAGGCGATTGTGCTGACCAACTGTTTGATATACCGCTTGTGAATGCTATGTTATATTTACGAATACTGTGGTACAGAAGCGGATTCTGGAAAGAATTACTACGTCTTCAACCGGTGGGGAAGAGTTGGCGTGAAAGGACAGCAAAAACTCTTTGGCCCGTGGCCAAATGCCCTTACAGCTATTGGTGAGTTCACATCTAAGTTTTATGATAAGACCAGGAATCATTGGCACGAACGCCACAATTTCCAAACGTATGCAAATAAGTATACTTGGATTGAGATGGACTACGAGGATGACTCTAACAAAAAGTCTGCGGTATGTAATCAAACATTGACTGATACTTTCGATTCACTGGTGAATTTTAGATAATTTTATTTCTGAATTAAGCACTTTTTCGACTTCATAGAGATTTCTCATGTTTCATTACTGAACAGGAGGATGACAAACAAGCGAAATCTGCTTCTAAAAAATCTGAGACTGATAAATCTGAGACTGATAAATCTGAGACGAAAAAGCCAGATCCAAACAAACCAAGCAAGCTTAATCCTCGGGTGAAAGAGTTTATTGAACTCATTTGCAACATGAACATGATGAAGCAGATGATGATGGAAATCGGTGAGTGTTTCCACTTGTTTATTTACCAATGTAATCCTGCGAATCGTCTTGGAAGGAAAGCACATTTTCCTTTTTATGTCCTGCTCGGACGTTAGAATACCGTACTTTTCCATCTGACTAGTGGAATTTTCTGCTTTTAATGAACATATTCCTGAAAAATGTATGAAATGTATACATTTCAATTTCGCATGATCAGAATGAATTTATGTTTTAGCGAATAGAGGGTAGAGTACTGAATCATAATGAGGTCTATCTTCTTGCTCAGGTTATGATGCACGGAAGATGCCACTTGGAAAGTTAAGCAAGTCAACAATTTTGAAGGTGAGCTATTGGTTCAGCTCATTATACAAATTAGGGTGTCATGAAGATCAGTAACAGCGCTAATTTGTGGCGTTGAATCTGGTGTCACAAAACATTCTTGGTTACCATCTTTTCTGAGAGAAGATGTTTTAATTCGTTTCAAATTCTCATTTCAAATTCTCAATTCTGAGACGACATCCATTACTGTGTTGTTGATCAGGGATATGAAGTTCTGAAGAGATTAGCCGCTGCTTTGGATGATAAATCATCCTCTGCAAGGCAGAATATTCAAGAATTAACCAGGTTCTTATTCACTTGTCTTGTGATACAAAGCACAATGTCCTCTTGTGTGTCACATGAAATTGGTCAGATCTTACGAGTAGTTTTCACAAGATTTCGTTGTCACGAATCCACACTTTCAGTAATTGTGTTGCAGAGCGTATATGTTGTTCCTGATTTCATTCTCGATGATGTTGCAGTGAGTTTTATACAGTGATTCCTCATGACTTCGGCTTTAAGCATATGCGTAAGTACTCAACCTACTCTTCAACACAGATATACAAGCTATAAGCTATTGCTTATTTTTTCTTTCACAGAAGATCTTTTGACAAAAAAATTCACCTGGTTGTTATGTGGTCATTAGGAAATTTTATTATAGACACTCCGCAAAAGCTTAAACACAAGCTTGAGATGGTACCATTGTCTTATACGCTCTCATCCATTGCAGATGCTTGCATGATATTCTCCAGCCTGAATTATATCTCAATTCAATATCTCACAATTATTGGTTCTAGGTGTAGTTGCACTTTCGGCTATGGATATTGTGGATGATTGTCACGGCCCTAAGAAGTGCGTTGCACCTGATTCGTGCATTGGATTGTAGGTGGAAGCATTGGGTGAAATTGAGGTGGCCACAAAGCTTTTGAGTAACGACGGTGAAGAGGACGACGTGTGTACACAACAACTCATGTTTTTCTTGAATAATCCTTCGTATATGGTGTTACATTAATTTCTAAGATCTTTAACCGTGTCTACCGGAATAAGCTCAATGAAGTTGTGCTTATTTTACGTGAAGTCTAACCTTGGTACGATTATGTGGAAATCAGGACCCGGCGTATACTCATTACAAGCGCCTAAATTGTGAGATGGAGCCCTTGGACACGACGTCTGACGAATATGCATTGGTAACTTGATTGACACTTTTGCGCTCTTGTTCTGGTTTTGTGGTTAGATCTTGGGTGTTGCAAGACCTCTTGGAGAGCTTTAATGACTTTGAGGATTACTTCGAGTCCGTGCACAATCACAGTTTGGAGTGTTCGCTTTGATTCTGATGTGCTCTTCTTCGTGCAGGTTAAGCAGTACATGGAGAAGACGCATGGACAAACGCATTATGGTTACAAGCTGGAGCTCTTGAACGTTTTTAAATTGCAGAGAGAGGGCGAGAATGACCGCTTCCAGAATGTACGTTACCTTATTTATGGATAGCTTCAGGTTTTCTTTCTATTGAGTCTCAAACTTAAGAACTTTCCTTGGCGTTATGTTTGTGAAAATTATCATTACAATTTTCACCGAGAAGGTTCTGTCCTCACCAAATTAAATTTCCAGAAAGGATATTCAATTCAATGTTGTTCTGGATGGAGGTTTCAACCATTGTGGGTGTTGTTCAAAATCATTACTCTTTTCAGTAGGTTAATGTAAGATTTTCTTGTCTCATTGTGCTTTCTATTTATTTCGACCAGTTCGAGAAGGATCCAAATCGCATGTTGCTGTGGCATGGGTCACGACTGAGTAACTGGACGGGCATTCTGTCACAAGGTTTGTTCTCGTTATTTATTTTGCACTTTTTACTCGCAAGGGACTTAGTTCAGATCCTCTTTAATACGGGTGCCATGTATCTAGGTTGTACGCCTGAACCATGCAAGTTTTTGAATCTTTTGGTTTGCATTGGGAGGGATTGAATGGGTAAATCAATTCACTTCTTAGATAGGCCAGTCATTCTCTGGTGGAACTTCAAAAACAAGGCAAGTATGAATCGTTTAGAGATGTTGTGATTGTGTGGTATGTTCACTATTGCTTTGTATTTCATCTGCAGGACTGCGGATAGCGCCTCCAGAAGCCCCTGTCACTGGGTATATGTTCGGCAAAGGAGTTTATTTTGCTGACATGGTCTCTAAAAGTGCAAACTATTGTTGCACTCATGCGAATGATCCAATTGGTGTGCTCCTCCTGTCGGAGGTACGAAGTCTAAATCGTCATTATACATGTACATTTCTGTATTTTGGCAGGGGTGATGGCTATTCAGTACTGTTACAAACTCAATGTGGCATTCTTAGTGATAGAAGCCTATTTCTGTTCTCATGCTTTCTCTTCAAATATTAGAAACCTCCAGGCTTGGTACACTCGAGATGTGGGGGAGGTTTTCCTGCTGCTTGTTTTTCAATTCAATTATGATGGTAACGGATACCATGTACTGTACAATTTCTTTTATAGGTGGCCTTAGGCGGCATGAACGAGCTTTTACAGTCAGATTATAATGCGAACAAATTGCCAGCTGGAAAGCTCAGGTATTTCTTTTGTGCGCATCACTCTCTTGTATTAGCCGCGAGGATCCCTCATGCCTAACTTTGTTTAGTCCTGATTGCATTTACGCCTGTTCATTTCCAATTGTGTAATCAATTTTCTCACGTTCGGTATTTGCAGTACTAAGGGCGTTGGCAGAACGATTCCTGATCCGAAAGAATATAAGACCCTCGAAAATGGAGTGGTTGTGCCTGTAGGACCACCCATTTCAAGTGCTCAGAATCAGGTATGATCCCATCCTTCTCATTTATCTTACCAAGCGATTTCTAGAACCTGTTGTTTTGCTCTTTCATACTACTCACTATGTTAGTTACAAACGCACTCGGATTTTCTTAGGAATTGAATGTGGATGTGATGATCTAGATTTGCAACTATTACGGCACCTTGCACTTACTTGGATTGAGCTATCTCGGCACCTATAAACTGAACATGTGGGTTTCTTCTGTAACCTTTCAGGCATGCTTAGAATACAATGAGTACATCGTGTACGATGTGTCCCAGATTCGTATGCGCTACCTTCTACAAGTGAAGTTTAACTACAGATATCGTCACTGAGAGAAGGCAAGGATAATAGCGATTCTGTAGTCTTTGTAGTTTAACAGGTAAGCTTGTTAAATTCTTACCTGTCTTCTATTTTGTGGACATGTAGGAAAATGCCCCTGTTTCGGGTAGAAATGGTCAAAGAGAACTAGGTTTTTCTTTCACATGTGCAGTCATTGTTATCAAGCATGTAACTGCGTTCTGATTGAATATTTGTGAGCTACAGTTTAGTGTTTTTGCAGGTACTAGAATTAATTATTTAAGTGAATGTACAGTTTGGAGTAGATTTTTATGCGATGCTTACAAGAACTTAACTCATACGTTGGAAATATTTTAATCAATTTAAAGTATACGTGGCAATGAATGTTTCCTTTTACAGTTTGAATGTGCAAGTTAGAACATATTGAAAATATGTTGAATGACGATTCAAAGCCTTATTTCTAATGCCACAGAATGGAAGTAAATTATATTCTGTGTGTACAATTGTTTATCACATATACAGATGTACTTGTGTGTATATGAATATATATATATATATATATATATATACTGTCTCAAATCAGTTTCCCGAATTACAACTGCAGGATTACAACAAGGTTTACCCCATCGCTTCAGAAATTGGATCTATATCTGTAAACATGTGTTACGGTAGCCGATTAACACAGGAGAGATCGCAATGCGCGTCATCTACCAACTTTAGATACCTAAAAAACATCAATTTTAGAGAAAACCTCAGTCGAAAGATGGTGATTGTTTGAGCATCACAGTAATCAGATGTTTTCGGATATTCATTGCATCACTGGTTCTCGAAACGGCCTCCTAAGTATTAGGACTGCGAATCAAAAAAGTTAAGAGTCAATCCTCATGGAGCTGTGGTGCTCACATAGGACTGGGGCAACAATTCTTCCTCATCACATTCGACTATGCGAGACGCATGTGTTAATCCTGACTTGTCTGCACGTTCTACCCCTCACGGCATGTGTACAACAAGTGAGACATTTCATTATTACTGTAACAATGACACAGTTATACTGTTGGATACTAAAGGAGCAGAGCATCAAAGATGGATCAGACTGACGTGCAAATCATGTTTCGCGAACCCACATGATGTATAACAGAGGATACATTTGGGAGAGGCGAATATCTGATCATTTCAATTTCGAAAACATGCGCCTACCACGAGAATCCTGAGATTCCCAACGCAGCTTCTGGGTTTTCCTGCGCCACAATGACACGAACAACTTTCTCAGTGTAATCGAATCAACTTTCTCAGTGTAGTCAGAGCACTGAACAATGATAGCAAGACAGTCTACACTCCCCACGCTCCACACCCACTAACGGCATCGACAACGACATAAGTAGCGAATTACTACAACGGACGTACAATGGAATCTAACAATGAAACATACTATACACAAGGAGGTTGCCACAAGGAGACTATACTGAACCCACTACATACACAAGCAAGGTCGTGGAACGAATAAGCATCGTCACCCTAATGCGGACTGAAACAGGAAGGCTCATAATCGATGTGTGATAGAAAGTGCGAGAAGCCAGTCATAAGTAGGGCACAGGAAGCGCTACCTGGTGACATAGAGGGCTTTTAGGATTTTAGGACATATTATATAAATTATATCAATTATATATTATGTAAACTATATCAATTATATAGTTTGTATTTTATATATGTACGTCGGTTATCTGTTGCAGAATGAAGTAAATGGAAAAAATTATAAACTATACTTATGTATTACTCGCGTAAGACCCAATATAATTGGATCCGATTACAGAACACTTCCAATTATATAATTGATATAGTAAATACAACAAACTATGTAATTGATATATAATCTAATACATAGTTTATCAAACTATACAATTGATATAGTAAATACAACAAACTATATAATTAATACATATAATTGATAAAGTAAATACAACAAACTATATATTATCTCATACATAGGATGTTGGATCAGACTGACGTGCAAATCATGTTTCGCAAACCCACATGATGTATCACAGAGGATACATTCGGGAAAGGCGAATATCTGTCATCACTTCCAATTCAAGAACTAGTCACTAACAGAAGAATCAAGAGATCCCCGACACAGCTTCACGGTTCCGTACACCAAAAACGATACGAACGAACAGGACCACGACAAGACCTCAACACAGAAAAATGATCAGAAACACTAAGACCTACGCTAATACGAGCAATCGAGTCAACCTTCCCGGTGCAAACAGAGAACTCGACCACACGAAGGCACAAACAGAAAGAAGACTATAAGTGGAGCTGAGAGAAAAATAGAGAGAAGCCAGCAATAAGTAGGGCAACAGCGAGCGCCATCTGAAGACATGAAACGTGCATCCGTTGGTGAGAAGGAGAGTTTTTAGGGCTTGTGCGAAACGGAAACCCTAATCGGCTGCAAGCGGGCCATGGGGTGGAGGCGCAGGGGCATATCCTCACCCAATGGCCGCCGATTCAATAGTGCGGAGCAGGTCTAGTTCTAATTTCCAAATCTAATTAGTCATAAATCTTATTAATCATGAACTCATTGCGTATAAACATGCAGTGAAAGTGAATTCAACAATGTAATCGGATTTGTAGAACCCTACAAGGAATTATGCCTGTTGTTTGTGCAGGTATGACTGTTGGAACATGAGTTCTTAGTTTAGGCGAACCTTGTTGCATTCTCCTACAATATATGGGTTTCAAAACAAAAATATGCATTATGAAAAAAACAATATTCGAATCCTTCTTGAGCTGCTTCTAAAATAAATTGAACAACAAGTTTGCATGTGACAGTTGTCTCAAGTATTAGAAATAAAAGAAGATGAAATGAATGTTAGAAGTAAAATAAATGTGAGCAACTTTCATAAACTAACATTTGTTTCAGCTTCTTTTATAAGTAATGATGAAAATTAAATTATATCATTTTCTCTCTTGAATCTTGTGAGCTTTTAAGTCCATGTGTACTAGGATTAAATCATCATAATATATCTTTTATTATCATAATGTTTTCAATTTATTTCTTTCACATTTTTTATTTTTTATTTTTGCAAATATGATTTTTTATGTTCGGAGTTAAGCAAATGAGACGCGGCCGCGCGTCAACGTCAATAGAAATTCGCCCCGCCAGCCTTGCAGCGGCGGTGGGAAAGCGGTAGTGCGGCGCCCCTTCCAAGGATGGAATGCGATGCTTCCCCTCCTTCCATTGTTCGGAGCATGATCCCATCCGGCTTCTGCGTCAATCCACCGCAGCCATATCCAGCTCACTTCGATGCGGTAACCAGCCGTCTCTGATTCTCCATTTCGAAGATCCTTCCATCGCAGTTGCTAGGGTTTCCTTCATCAAATGCCGTCACTGTGAGCAAGTCCTTCGTTATGAGCTCGAGTCATGAGCTTTCTCTGGTTCTTGAATCGGTTGCAATGCTTGTCCATTGTAATCTTGTCGTTCATTGTAAGCTTGTCCATTGCAATGCAGGTCCTGATTGTTTGTGCTGATTATTCTTTTGATTTGAATCTTTCTACGTCTGTTTATAAATTTTTTGACTTTTCTTCATTGTCGGCAATACATTCTTGTCTGTGTTTGTTCTAGGTGTCTGTTTTATTTAGACAGGAGGAATGCCCCTTTTTATGCATTCGTTTTTTTTTAATATCCATGGTAAAACTAATCGCACAATTTAGTTGCTGGAGTTTCGGAATCCTTAGTTTACAATGGGTGGTTATTACAGGAGTTTGCAACCACTTCGTATCCTTCCCTGATCCAACTCTACCTGTCTGGGTCAGCTTACTGAGGAGGTCAAACAGTTGATGTGTGGCAGCATCTGTAGATCTATGGATCAGATTTTACAAATGAAATGTTTGTATCAAAACTATAAATGTTATGGCAGTGCTAGACTAAATTTTTTCTGCATCTCCACTTATATCATGAACCTATAGCAGTTTCTCACAATTTCGTTTGAAATATTTCAGGAGAGAGTCAACGTATTAACACGGGAGATAAATGTTTATTATTTTGCATCATGTACTTGGGCACTGGACCCCTAAAAAATGATTGAAAGCTTGAGTAGCACCATGTGCATGTATTCAATTGGATGCATGCACATGGATCAAACTCCTGGATTTGTTGTTAGACAGTGATGGGACATCCCAAAAATGCTCAGCATTTAGGCAGTGTTATATGGACTTAGTGAATTGAACCTCTGTATATGAGCAGCTAGGCATTGTTATATGGACTTGGTGCATTGAATCTCTGCATATGAGCAGCTAGCCATTGTTATATGGGCTTAGTGTATTGAACCTCTTCATATGAATAGTGAGTAGCAAAGTGGAAGAATCCTTATTATCAAATAGAAAGTTAGTGGATTTCTTTGAATCTGACACCTTTTCATCACTATGCATTGTATGGACAAGGAATATTTGATGCAATATGACTTCTTTTAAAACAAATTGTAGATGAAGTATCTTTAAAATTTATTGTCTAAGATAACTACAATCAATCTATGAAGAATTTATTGCATAAGGTTCATATTTGTGATCCATATGGATCTATTATATCAACTATCTTAATGTCCATCATAAGATTTTAAATATAAAATTTTGAAATTCCATTAAAGAATATTCAAGTTTAAATTTGATATAGAATCAATGTTGAAATTTTGGCACATGGAGAATTAAAACAATTAGTAAAATAGGAATATAATATATTGAAATGAAGCAATATAATAAGGTTCATAAATATGTAAGATAAGAATATAATAACATATAATCAAAAAACCATTATTTCTTATTAAAAAGTCTTTAAATCAAATAATATATATATATATATTATTAACACATAATAAACAATAATTAAATACATTATAAAAATTCATTACAATTAAAATAGAATATAAGTAAAAAATATTTTTATTTTTTATATGCTATAATTAAAATAAAAGATATTGATATTTTTATTATATAATATTAGTATATATATACATATTTTTTGGTACATTATTAATAAAATTAAAAGAAGAACATTATTCTTGCTCTTCTAAATAGGTAATAATGTTCATGTGGCTAGGGTGTTGCTTCATTCCAACCACTATCTACTAGCTTACAGCACTGAACTCCATCTATATCATTATTATACTTTGCAATCCATTTAATGTATGTGCATTGAATGAGAGATAATCTGCTGTTCCAATACTTTGTAATCTATTGCTAGCAAGTAGAGGCTCTATTTACCCTCTCTCTTTAAGTCTACAATTTAAAACATGTGAACAATACAAAAAAGAACTATTAATGTTGAAAGATTGACAACAAGGTTAGAAAAGAAGGACATCTAACACTTACACAAATTAAGAGTTTTTTCTTTTTTCAATCTATAATTTCAAATTCCTTCAAATTTTGAATGCTTGTATTTAACTAACAGATCAAGAAGTATATAAATTTTGAATGAATTATTAATTTAATAATTATTAAAATTTTAAACTTATTATAGAATTGGATTAAGATTCTGTTAGGATTTATTTAGGATTTATTTAGGATTTTATTAGGATTTGAATAAGATTTGATTAAGGCTTAATTAGAATTTTTTAAGGATTTTTTAAGGATTTTTTAAAGGTTGATTAGGATTTGGTTAGGATTTCTTTAAGATTACTTGAAGATTTGATTAAGATTCTTAAAGACTCAATTGAGATTTATTTAAGATTTTATTAGTTCCTAGTTAAGTTTTTAATTAGTTACAAAATACAAATTTATCTTCAACAATCAAGTGTTTGGTGCATTCTCAAATACGACAACACATAATACAATACTGTCTTGGAACTTAAATTTATTTAAATTATTATGAACATTATTAAAATAATATTTAATATAAAAAATAAGAAGGTCTATAGTAAAGATTGTACAAATTTGATCAAGAAACAAAAAATCCACTAGAATTAATACAAAGAATTATAAAGAATTACAAAGAATTATAAACTATATAAAAGAAAAGTTGTTCCAATACAAAAAATTTTAAGTTTTAAAAATATTATTTGTTGTTGGTTTTATATTGCCTTTTTTTTTTTTTTTTTTTTGGCATAAGGTATGATTGTCTTGATAAAGCATCTAACAATTTTTATTGCTTCTTGGGTTGATATATGATGTCAAAGTCGAAGTAAAATAGAAATATACTCCAATGTACTTGATGATGATTTAAAATACAAGTCGACATGAAATATTTAAGATTCTTGTAATCTATATATACATTCACTAGATGTGAAGTGCCTTCAAGCAAATGACATCATTCATAGAAAGAATCCACAATAACAAGAAGTTTCTTGTTGTGGATTTCATAATTAATTTTTATAGTCAAGAATTTTCTAGAGTACAATGCAATTGGATGTAGTCTTTTTTTTCTTTCCATATAGCCATAATGTCAAGGACACAAATTGAAAGAAGATGCATAAACTAGTGAAATCTATGTCAAAGAAAAATACCAAAAAAAAAAAAAAAAAAAAAATGTATTTAAGAAGAAATTGGAATGGTTATTGCCAATGACTAAAAAATATAAAGACTCTTGAATTAAACTAGAATCAAAAAAGGAATTGACAAGAATAAAAAAGGCTTCACTCTTATCTCTATTTATACTATCTACCTAATAGCTACATGGTAGTATTCTATAAGACCTCCAACACATGTCCAATGTGCAAGATATATATCAAACTTGCAAAATAAGTTTTTTATATATGCACCACATACTTAGCTTATTCTATAAGCTATCAATATGTGCAACAAGTGGCTAACTTATTGACCAAGTTTCTAATCTATCAATCACCTATAAATATTTTAAAGGTGAAATCGTATCTATTAAGCTTCTAGAAAGCTTTTCTATAAGATATTATCAAATTAACTTATTTTTATTTATTTTTATTTATCCATGTAAATTAGATAATTATTAGAGTAAATCTTATGTCTATGACATTATTCCCTCTTTTAGAGACGAGTTCTACAAGGAGTGGTGATTACATATTGAAAAAGTCCAAGCTGTGCTAAATTATATTTGTCACATATTTTGATCTTTATTTCCTTCAAAAGTAATTGATAGGTCTTTTCATCCATTAATAGTGTCTCATACCAAGGCGAGAAGACCACCTTGATATTTGATCATTGTTGAGGCCTTCATAACTTTCTTTAAAAAAATATTTGAAATACCATAAAGAGTAGTTCCAATTTCTAAAAGTATCATCAAACATTGATATTGTGTGGTGTGATCTTCTATCTATGAATACATTGGATACCTAATTGTAGAGAATTTATTTGAAACTTATTAGCAAGATTCTAATAAATGATTTGTCCTTAATAAAAAGAAAAAATAATATAATGATATTACAAAAGAGAAATCATATTGATAAATCTTTTTATATTTAAATAGATTTATACAAAAAGGCTCAAATTGCCACAAAATCCTTCAATACCTTATTCACCTATAAAGACTTATTTCTTAACAAACTTTAGAATTCAATAACTCTTGATCAAATCATTTAATAATTTTAAAATTTTCTTCAAAGTATAGATAATACTCTTAAGCTTCATCAAAAAAAGAATCAATCATAGATTCACTTTTAATTTTCCAATACCTTAAAAATCCTAGCAAGTACTTAAAACCCTAGTTTAAAGACACTTGAGCACTATTTCCTTTATATCTTACAAATCCAAAATTCTAATACCACAAATTTTTTTTACATAATTTTATGACATAAATATATACACTTTTAAAAATTTTGAGTAAATGTTTTATCAAATTGCCTAAGATATAGCTCAAAACATAACCATTAGTTAAAAAGGATCACTTATTACCCTTAGCTTACAAGCATTGATTTCAACTTCTAATATCTCCTTCATTCTAGCTTCGATTTTATTAAACTATATATAAAAAGTATAATCAAGAAAGTGTTCTTTTCAACTCTAATTGTCGATCTTCTATTACTTTCTATACATGTGAATTATGCCTAAAAAAATAACATTAGGTACAATTTCAACACCTTAACTTTGAGCACCTATATCTCTTTTATATAAAATACAAATCATACAAGATTTGTACCAAAACCATATTAAAAAAACCAAAATTATTGAATTTAGCCTCTAATGTTCGAATTTTGTTGAAAGACAAATTCTAATTCCTAATAAGCCCATGGGCAGCCTCCTTGAAGTCCATTGGACATGATTTTTGGCCAATAAGAATAGAAACTTCTATCATCTATCTCCATTCATCCACATAGATGGCCTAACTATCCCTTTTTGCACTAAAAATTTCTTTCTTATTATTTTTCCTAATAAGATGTGTATAATATGTATTCTAAATTCCAAATAAAAAAAGTAGACAAGATCTTAAGAGTCACCAATGTCTAACAAAGGTAACTCAAAATATATGAAGTTATTATTAATATAAAATCAACCTCAAAAATTACTATAAAAAAAAAAGATTGTATAAATCTTAGTAATAACCTTTTAATACATTCTTTTTAAACTAACAACTTAATTATATCTTATAACCAATAAAAATCTAATGATGTAACTCTCAATTAGTTGTATAATAAATTATATATTAAATTTACATATATAATAATTTCACATGGTAGCCAAACTACAATACAATACTAGGAGTTTCTTCTAAGATCGTGATATCAAACATATTATATCTTGTTATCAATCCAAAAAAAAAAATATTAATCTTCAAAATCTTTATCTCTATTTTATCGTCTTGAAGGTTGTAATAGTTGTAATGTCTCATCCGGTAAGTTAATAAATGATAGCTATTAAGGTGAATTTTTTGGTTGTTGATTTTCTATCTCTTTAGTACTAAAAAATTCAAAAAAATAGCAAATAATGATACAAGATAGAATAAAATCTCTATTGAACTTGCTTTGTTTTATAGCAAAGATTTTCTTGACTCTTCATCTTGGTTTTGATGGATGCCATTGATAAAACATATTGACTTTAGCTGAAGCATTTGTTAGATCTCTAAATGGCTCCTATGTGCATTTATTAATATCATATCTATGCTGCTGTACAAGATATCCCAACTAATTTCGACACCACCTTATTGTCCTGTTCTACAGGAAGCAATAGTATTTGTCTTCTTCCTTATATATCCACTATCTTATATGACTCAAGCACTAACACATTGTCGTACTGTAATTGCTTACAGTATGTAAAATCCACTGAAAATGCATAATATGTTTATAGGTTTAGATATGTGTTAGAATGGTTAGTAAAGTAAATTAAAGGGGATTGGTGTAAGAAAATTTATTTTAGATTTTTATTTAATTTGGTTATGGGATTTAAATTACATAAATCTAAATATTTAGTATAAAGCCTTGAGAGAAGGTAGAGGCCTAAGGATGAAAATTTAAGCTAGTAGGAGGCTAATTGGGAGGGATGAAATGAAGGCATGGTAGGATGAAGGCAAAGAATGGAGAACTTCATCCCTATTGGTTGAATACCATGTCCAATGGACTTTGAGGAGGCTGCCTACAACCTTTACAAGGATTAAAAAGCTTGTTTTTTAGGCTACAATTTTGGTATAAAAATTGAGAGATTTGGAATTTTAATGAGGGAGAAGTAGGCACTTGAAGTTAAGGTATGCAAATTGTACCTACTGTCACACTTTTGAGGATTGGAGGAATTGTACGGAAGCTTTTGGAGATTGGGAGGTGCTACTAGAGAGGTGATCTCAAGATCTACATCTGATAAAGAAAAATTACTATATTTGGAATTCTAAAAAAGGAGATATTGGGAGTCAAAAATAATAGATTGAATTCCAAGGTAGTAAATAGGCCGTTTTGTTGATAGTGATGGGATTTGCCATATCTTGAGTTTCTAGATGAATTTTTGTCTCAAACTTTCTGAAAAGGTGTATTATTATGCTAAAAAGCTATATATTGAAGTTTAATAGCATTTAGACTTTTCGATTGTGAGATATAAAGAATTTAACACAGAGGTGTTTGTAATAAGGGTTTGAAGCTATTGTTAGGATTTTGGTGATATCTAAAGATTGACAATGAATCAATAGTTGAAATTTGTGGTGATAGTTGTGAAAAATACATTAGTACTTCATGTAAATTTGGAGTAGGTTTGGACAGTTGGATTAAAATGTATGGATTGTTGAAATATAGAAAAAATTTCTCTTCCTATGGAAGAATGAGGGTTTAGAGTATTTTGTTATATGTTGGGTGTCTTGTAAAATAAAACTCATATATTATGTGTAATAGCCATGTGGAGGAGACTTTATCCAAATTTGGAGATTTTGTTATACTTAGATCTTGATTGAGTAATTGGTGGTAGCTAGAAGCCCAACGCTTTCTTGAGGCAAATTCTCTCTACCACGATAACGTTGTCGTGATGCACTTGCTGCAAATGCATCAAAATCAAATAAGAAGTTCTAAAATTGCAGTATAAATAGGGATAAATTAGAACTAGTTTCAAAACAGTGTATCATAGACATACTTTAAGCCATCACTAGAACTTTTTGTAGACTTCTAAAATCTTCCATAGCTTTCTAGAATCTTCTAAATTTTTTTGAATTTTTTAGAATCTTCTAGAATCTTCCTTAGTTTTTGAAAATCCTCTATAATCTTCTTGTATCTTCCAAGACCTCCCGTAGACTTTTTAGAGTCTTCCAAAATCTTCTTCAAGCTTTTAGAATATTCTAAGATATTCTCAAGATCCTCTAGAACCTTCTTCAACCTTCCAAGACCTCCCGTAGATTCTTTAGAGTCTTCCAAAATCTTCTTCAACCTTCTAAGACCTCCCATTGACTCTTTAGAGTCTTCCAAAATCTTCTTCAAGCTTATAAAATATTTTAAGATACTCTTAGATGATCCAATAGGACAAAAGGCCTCATAGTATAAATAAAAGGCAATACTGAGGAGCAACTCAATCTTACCAACATAAATCTTAGAGCAATCCAGAGTGTTGTCTTATTCTTGATATTAATCTAGTTTCTTATTTTTGATCTAGTTCTTGTTCTTATCCATCCAGTTCTTTGTTCATGAAGTTATTTTGATTTTGAATTCTTCTCCTTGGTTCTTGACTAATTTGCTATCTTATATCTTTGATAATTTGGCAAGACTCACTTGTATAATCATATCAGAGCTTAAATCTCTTGATAGAGAGTAGATTATCCCTCTTCAAGATACTATTGCGTTCTAGAGGAGTGCGGACTATCTCCTCTAGATTGATATGCTTACTTGTTGTAGTTGATTTTTCTTTGGAAAGAGTGGATTATCCCTTTCTTAAGATACATCACTATATTTTAGAAGTTGCGGATTATCCTTCTTTAAACTAATTATCTAAAAGTATTCTTTTTAGTATAGAAAATACTAACGGCTTATCAATTTTTTCTTTTATAAGATGGAAATAGATCAAGTTAACAGAGATACATCCTCATAAATAGAGAATAGAGTAGCAACTCTTGCAGATCTTCAAGCCTTAATGAATACAATAAGAGAAGAAATGACATTCTTCCGCAATCCAAAAAATAAATCGCAAATGAAGCAAGTATCTGAAGAAACTAAGCGAGACATTCATAACTTGCAACAAGAGATTATTCAATTAAGAGAAGGAAGCAGTAGGCAAGCTATGCACACAACTTCTCTAGAAGTTCTTAAGATTGTCATAAAAGAGCCAAAAGCTAGTATGTCTGATAAGTTTGATAGAACAAGATCCAACTTTCAAGGATTTGTATAACAAGTGCAACTTTACTTATGACTATTTTTGCCTTATTATCCACATGGATTCACTCAAGTCCATTTTATGGGCACTCTTTTATCAAAAAGTGCTCGATTATGATTTACGCCACTGTTGGAAAGAAAGTCTCTAATCCTATATAATTTAGAAGCTTTTATGGAAAGATTTACTACTATATTTGGAGATAGTGATCGAGAGAGGGTGGCACAGAGGAAGATCCAAAATCTACGATAAAGGCATTGTTCAACTACAATTTATGCCACAAAATTTCAACAACTTACTTGTGATCTTGATTAGAATAATAAGGCTTTTATGACTGGATTTTATTATGGCCTAAAAGATGATGTAAAGAATTTATTGATCATAATGCCAAGAGTTGAAAGCTTAGAGGAACTCATAGCTCAAGCTATTACTTGTGACAATTGCCTATTTGAACCACGGCAAGAAAGGCAATCAATTTTTAGCAATACCTATCAAGGTATGATTGCTACATCTTTAAGAGTATTGGAAAAGCTATTAACATATCCTAAACTTATGTAGATTGATGCGACTCAATTCAAGCCATTAATACTAGTGGAAAAAACTAGGTATTGATAAGAAAATTTATGCCTATATTGTAGAAGATCCAATCACAAGGTAGCAAATTGTTCAAATAAGTCGAGAAAATTCAAGGCACGAGGTATAATATCCGAATTAGAAAAGTCAGAAAACAAAGATATTCAATCACAGTAGGGATCTTGTAGTTGGACACCCTCAAATCTAAAGCACCAAAAAAAAATCTCTTTTAACCTTCAGATCCAACATCTTATTTTATACTTCATATATATATAAGAACCTTGAAACAAGAAATTTCTGCTAAAGCCCTTTTAGATATTAGAGCCTTAGCATGCTTTATGGATAAAGATTTTGCAATTAGGCACAACCTACTACTTGTAAAGAAGATCCATTTTACACCCGTTGAAGTCATTGATAGACAAAACCTTGTATCAAGAGATGTTATCAAAGAAACCCAACCGTTGGAAGTGATACTAGGAGATCAAGTATTACAAATTGTTTTCAACATCATTAGATGTCCGAAAAATCCTATTATCATTGGACTCTCTTGGTTTGAGCTACATAATCTTGATATTGATTGGAATATGCAGAAGATTTTTTCTACCAACTATCAGTTGAATTTTTGAGATATATTGCTTCAAAAAATGGGATTTCCATGGATCCAAAGAAAATAAAAACTATTATGGAGTGGAAACAATTGTCAGTAATTAGAGATGTACAATATTTTTTAGGATTTACAAATTTCTACAGAATCTTCATCAAATTTTGTTACAAGATTGCGGTTCCATTAACACAACTTACAAGTAAGGACAAATTTATTTGAGATGATAAGCCTGAAGAAGCATTTGAGAAGCTAAAAGAATCTTTCACTTCTGCTCTTATACTTATCCATGCAGATCCAACAAAATGATTTATTCTAGAAATGAATGCTTCAAATTTTGCATTGAGATTTATACTCTCTTAAATTGGTGATGATGATCAACTACATCTAATAGCATTCCGCTGTTATGTTGTGATTCGGCTATTATATGAAAAAATTATACATGTATATTTAATATATAATTTATTACATAGCTAAATGAAAGTCATATTAGTGGACTTTTATTGGATATAGGATGTAATTAGGTTGTTAGTTTAAAAAGAATCTATTAAAAGGATTATTATTAAGATTTATACAACTTTTTTTATTTTTAATAGTGACTTTTGAGATTGATTTTATGTTCATAGTAACTTTTGTATATCTTAAGTCACCTTTGTTAGACATAAGTGATTCTTAAAATCTTAGTTTACTTCTTTCATTTGGTACTTAAAGCACAAAGTATGTAAATCTTATAAGAAGAAGGATTAGAAAAGGATTTTAAGTGTAAAAAGGATAGTTTGGCCATCTATGTGGATAAAAAGAAGGTCGATGATAGAAATCTCTATTCTAATTAGCCAAAAATCATGCCGAATGGGCTTCAAGGAAGTTGCCCGAGGGTTTATTAGGAATTAGGGTTTGTTTTTCGAAAGAAGTCGAACATTAGAGGCTAGGATCATAAGGCTTAGGTTTTTGGATCTGGTCTAGGTGCAAATTTTGTGTGATTTGCACTTTTTATGAAGAAGTTATAGGCGCTCAAAGTTAAGGTGTCAATTTCAGACCTACTGTTATTCTTTTGGATATAATTCGAGCATATAGAGAGCAATCAAGGATCGGCAACTTAGGTTGGAGAGAACACTTTGTTGGCTACACTTTTTATATATAGCTCGATAAAATCTAAGCTAAGATGAAGGAGATATTGGGAGTTGAAGTGAGTGCTTATAAACTTAAGAACAGTATCTGGTGTATTCCCAGATAGAAGACTACTTCATACAACATATTGGTGAATTCGACATGAAACATCTGGGGTGGGCAATTTTGAAGAAATATTTTGGCCTTTATTATGGTAGGGGAACAAAAAGATAGTAGTGGAAATTGCAACGGAGCATTACCAATGCAGCTTGATCTTGCTACAGCTCAAATGTTTCAAGCATTTGCTCTTTATATGCAGCAACAAGAAGCAGTGGAGCATAAAGAGGCTATGGCTACCAAAGCCTTATAATCTATTATTGGTATATTAGATCAATTTCATAGAAAAAATATTTTCAAATATTTGAAGTATTATTCTAGGGAGATGGAGCTTAATAAAGTATCAAAGAAGGAAATGATCCTAACATTTGATTTAGCAGTTGTACCTGAACTCCGTGAGCACATAAAAGAGATTATTCAAATTCATGGAAGAAAATGGGAGGATTTTATCCTTCAGCTAAGAAAAGAATATTCTTTAGAGGATGCTGAAAAGATGACAAAAAAATCACTTATGGAATGGATCAATAAATCCAACAATGGATTGGTTGCAACAAAATTATTTCGAGGGTTTGAAACGCAATTTCTTCAATTGTCTCGGGTTGAAAAACTTATACTTGAAAATGACAAGGTAGAATTGTTTCTCCAGTGAGCCAATGATGAATTACAAAGGGAGTTGGAATTATTGTTGGAGGATAACACAAAAGATAATAGACTTACTACTGACTGGAAGAAGGTCTCTGAAGCAGTGGGTATACTTGCTAAAAAAAAGTACCAAAGAGGTAAAATAGTGGTAAGATAAGAAACTAGGCCTCCTCCAATTACGATATTTCATAGGCAAGTATCAAAACCTACTATACTAGTAAGTACTATTCTGATTCCTATGTTCACAATTGTACCAAAAAAAGATATAATTGAGGAGTTAGTGAAAGGAATAAAAGACTTTCAAATCAAATTGGCAAAGCTAGAGAAAAAAGGAGGAGCATCTGAAATGAAACCTACATCGAAGCAAGGATATATACAAAGGTATATTTGATGCAATAATATGGAGCATCCTCGGAAGGAGTGTGAAGATTTTGCTGATACTTTACAACAAGGAGTAATTTCATGGAAGGATGGAAAGATTGCACTGCGTGATACAAGTGAGTTCCTCAAAACTAACTTTGAAAAATGAAGGATGAAAAAGATTTTAGAAGACTATCTATCACGACATATTATGGCATCAGAAAAAGCCACCACTTACGGCATAGAGGTTATAAAGGAGAAAGAAGATGGCTTTGTCAAATATGTAGATACGAGGGATTTATGGAATCATGCTATCACCAGCATGAATAAGGGAAAGACATCAAGGCAAGAATTGCTCAATATAGCCACAATAATTAGGAATGCTACAGGATGGCATGACCCTGTTGATACCATATCTGTACATGCTTATATGGCAAAATCCCACTATGAAGCTTTGATAGATATGAAGAAGAGAAGAAATATAATAGAAGATAACTTTGAAGAACCAAATAATAAGAAAAGACTTCAAAGAGATGAAGAGAGAACATAGAATAAAGGGATATCTATACTGTAAGATAGTAGATTATCTGGAAATAGACCATCAAAATCATACTTTGGAGATATACCACTACCAAAAGAAAAATGGGAAGAAAAGATGGTAGTAGATAAAAACAAGAAGAAGGGTAAGCTTATTGCATATAAATTACAATCAGATATAGAAGCAACTATAGATTTGAAGGGGGTATTGGAGAAGAGGGTGTTGAATGCCAAAATTGAATTCACGTTACGAGAAATTTTAGGCAGTGCAAAGAAAGAGTTCTAGGATGTCATTATAAACACTATTAAGCAAAAAAGATAATTGATAGGGGAGTCTGCAATGTCCAATGCATTAGATACAACATTAACAAAAGAAGAAGAGTTGGAATTGGCTAAATGTTGTATCAATCAAAAGGATCAATTTTTCTTAGATGAGGATAAGGTTGATGACAAAGGTCCTAGTCATTATTCTAAGAAGCATTGGACTTGAGCCACCATAGAGACTTTGGTGAAGGTGGGAGACTTGACAGATCCAGTAGTTGCTCTTATTGACCATGGATTTGAAATCAATATTATGTCTAAAGATATTTATAAATGTGCGAGGTAGCCCATTGACACTGAAATGGTTGGATGATGCAAGTTGCAAATAACACACGTGGACATCTTTATGGCGCTTGTCCAGATATAAAAGTGAAAATTAGAGATATATCCATAGAACAAATTTTTTTTGTTCAAGATAATATTTCTTGTCCAGTGATTCTTGGACAAGAATAATAATGTGACGCCGACCACAACTTTGGTTCTTCTTGGTGCATATCAGAGGATGCACAAGTTTGGGGGGGGTGGATGTCGTGTTGTGGTTCGACTACTATATGAAAAAATTATATATGTATATTTGATATACAATTTTCTACATAGCTAAATGAAAGTCATATTAGTAGACCTTTATTAGTTAAAGAGTGATTAGGTTGCTAGTTTAAAAAAGATCTATTAAAAAGATTATTATTAAGATTTATATGACCTTATTTTCTTTTCAATAGTGACTTTTGAGGTTGATTTTATATTGATAGTAACTTTTATATATCTTAAGTCACCTTTGTTAGACATTCGTGATCCTTAAAATCTTAGTTTACTTCTTTTATTTGGTACTTAAAACACAAAGTATGTAAATCTTATAAGAAGAAGGGTTAGAAAAGGGTTTTTTGTGTAAAAAGGATAGTTTGGCCATCTATGTGGATGAAAAGAGGTGGATGATAGAAATCTCTATTCTAATTGGCCAAAAATCATGCCCAATGGGCTTCAAGGAGCCTGCTCGAGGGTTTATCAGGAGTTAGGGTTTTGTTTGTGAAAGGAGTCAAACATCAAAGGCTAGGATCATAAGGTTTAGATTTTTGGATCTGGTTTAGATGCAAATTTTGTGTGATTTGCACTTTTTATGAAGAAGTTATAGGCGCTCAAAGTTAAGGTGTCAATTTTGGACCTACTATCACTCTTTTGGGTATAACTCGTGCGTACAAAGAGCAAACAAGGATTGGTGATTGGAATTGGAGAGAAAATTTTGTTGGCTATACTTTTTATGTATAGCTTGATAAAATCCAAGCTAAGATGAAGGAAATATTGGGAGTTGAAGTAAGTACTTACAGACTTAAGGGCAGTAAGTGATCCGCTTACATAGTGGTTATATTTTGAGCTACATCTTATGCAATATGATAGATTTTTGGCTCAAAATTTTCAGGAGTGTATATGTTTATGTCAAAAGACTATGTGCAAAAATGTTGTGGCATTAGAATTTTGGATTTGTGAGATATAAGGAAAATAGTGCTCGGGTGTCTCTGAGCTAGGATTTTAAGCACCTACTAGGAATTTTAAGATATCGGACGATCAAAAATGAATTTATGATTGATTTTTTTTTATGATAAAACTTAAGAGAATTATCTATACTTTGAAGTAAATTTTATAGAAATTTAACAATTGAATCAAGAGTTATTAAACTCTAAAGTTGAGCAAGAAATAAGTCCTTGCGGGTGAATAAAGTTTTGAAGGATTTTTGTGGAAATTTGAACTTTTTTTGTACAAACTTACTTGAATACAACAGGGTTTATATATATAACTTCTCTTTTATGAGATTGTTGTATTATTTGTCTTTTTTATTAAGGACAAATCACCTATTGGATTTTTGCCATAAAATTTCAAATAAACTCTCTACAACCAGGTACCCACTGTATTCCCAGATAGAAGACCACGTCATACGACACCACTCTCAAAAAAATTTAGCTGCTGAGATCAATTACAAGATCCATGACAAAAAATTATTGGCAATTGTTGATGCTTTTGAAGAATGGTGCCATTTTTTGGAAGGGGCTCAATATAAGATCATGGTATATACCGACCACAAAAATTTAGAATATTTTATAAGTGCTTGAGTTCTAAATCGTTGACAAGCATGATGGAGCATGTTATTATTTTGATTTGATTTTGTAATTACATATTGTCTAGGAAAAATTTCAAGGAAAATTAGATGCCCTTTCTTGATGATCACATCTTACACCAAGAATAGAAGATATTATATTGGATCAACAAAAATCAATCATGTTGAAGCCGTCCAATCTGCAGTTAAAGACATTGATGGTATCTACCTATATAGATAAACTTTCAAGACAAAAATCTAGAAAGCAATAAAGATAGATCCATTTATAAAGAATATCCAACAACGTTTAAAAAATACATATGTCGAAGAAAATAATAATTTCAAATTGGAAGATGGATTGTTATACTTCAAGAATCTCCTATATGTTCTTCCAAGACCTACAAGACTTCAAATTCTTCAAGCTCAATATGATCTTCCAGCAGTTGGACACTTTGGCTTCAAAAAGACCTTGGAATTAATATCAAGAGACTATTGGTGGCCTCAAATGTAGAAATTGGTGAAAGAATTCATTCAAACATGCAAAATTTGTGTGCAAACAAAGATCCCAAGATACCAACCATATGGACTTCTGCAACCCCTTTCAATTCTTAAGGACCCATGGCAATCATTATCTATGGACTTCATTAGAAACCTTCCAATTTTGAATGGAAAAGACTCAATTTTTGTGGTGGTAGACCGTTTTATTAAGATGACACATTTTATTCTGTGCAATAAGATTATTTTTGGGGAGGAAACATCTAAGCTTTTTATTGATAATATTTACTGAATACGTGGCCTTTCAATTACATTATTTCAGATCAAGGACTACAATTTATATTAAACTTTTAGAGAGGACTATTTTGACTTTTAAAAGTCAAGATCAACCTCTCATCCACTTATCATCCTCAAACTAACGGTCAAATAAAACGAATAAATTAGATCTTCAAAAAATATCTTCGTTGTGGTATAAATTATGAATAAGATGATTGGATTGACTTTCTACCATTGGCTGAGGTTGCATATAATAACTCCAAATATTCTTCAATAAAGCAAATTCCATTCTTTTTAAACTATGGATACCACCTTAAAATAAATCCATTCCAAAATGAAGATGTGAGAAGCCCTGCTGCAGAAAGTCAAGTTATCTTTTTAAAAACCATCCATGAAGAATTGAAATTCCAATTACAAGTAGCCCAAGATTGATATAAAGACTATGCAGACATTTATCGTAAGAACCAACTAAATTTCAAAGTAGGAGATTGTGTCTGGCTACTTCGACAAAATATACAAATAAATCGACCATCACAGAAATTAGACTATCAAAGACTTGAACCTTTTACAATTCTATACTAAATAAATCCAATAAATTTTTGTCTTGAATTACCAAGTAGCATGCACATTCATCCAGTCTTTCATATCTCGCTTTCAAAAACCTATTATAAATCAAATATTGCTGGAAGAACTATTCCACCACCAACTCCAGTTGAAGTCAATCAAGAGCTTGAATACAAGGTAGATGAAATATTGGATTCATGTATAAAACATGGACGATTGGAATATTTCATCCATTGGAAGCGCTATGGAGTTAGCAAAAGAATATGTGAATCCTCACATAACCTTAAGAATGCACCTAAGAAAGTTTGCTAATTCCATCAATAATATCATAAAAAACCTAGATTCAATGATCATTGAAGATTTTGTGGACAATAACATCTCTTGGCTTCTAAATGATGCTTCGTATCAACAACAAAAGACCAATATAAAAAAAAGAGAGCCATGCTAAGACCTATACTTTTATTTTTCCTAGGATAGAATAGATCTTGCTAGAAGCTTATTAGTTATCATATCAAATCTATGCACTTCAAAGAAATTACAAGAACAAGAGTCAAAAGACTCTTTTGCCATATAAAAAATTGAGGAATCATTACAACTTTCACAATCTGTTAGGTTTGAAAAACATGGATAAGATAAAAGAGTATTCCAATGTCAAGTAAGGCCATGCTTGGAATCTTTGGAGATACAACCTCATTATAAAAATCTCGATTCAAATGCTCGAGCTTTAGTAATATTCCTCAAAGTTGGAAGGATGATTCCAAGTGGACTAGAAATTATATTTGGAGGATGTTTTGAAGGTCGCAACAAAGAACAAATTCTTGGATGGGATGTTGGTCTAACAGAGGTTATATCTAAAAGTCATTGATACCATCTCAAAGGTCCTGTTGAATCGATAACCAACAAATAAAAGACGGAATATGTTACTTTTCTACTCTAACAAATTTTAGAATTTTTACACATGTGATTTGATCATCAAATTGCTTCGGCTCCTCATGAAACTTGTCACTAGAAGAGAAGGTGATGTCATGGACATACTTTAAGCCACCACTACAACTTTCTGTAGTCTTCTAAAATCTTTTATAGCTTTTTGGAATCTTCTATAATCTTCTAGAATCTTTTAGAACCTTTTAGAATCTTTCTTAGTCTTTGAAAATCCACTATAATCTTCTTCAATCTTCTAGGATCTCCCATAGGCTTTTTAAAGTCTTCTAGAATCTTCTTTAAGCTTCTAGAATATTCTAAAATATTTTTAGGACCATCTAGAATCTTCTTCAACCTTCTAAGACCTCCTATAGATTCTTTAGAATCTTCCAAAATCTTCTTCAAGCTTATAAAATATTCTAAGATATTCTTAGAAGGTCCAATAAGACATAAGGCCTCATAATATAAATAAGAGGCAAGACTAAAGAGCACCTTAGTCTTGCCAATACAAGTCTTGGAGCAATCCAGAGTGTTGCTTTGTTCTTGATATTAATCTAGTTTCTTATTTTTGATCTAGTTCTTATTCTTGTCTATCTAGTTCTTTGTTCGTGAAGTTATTCTAATTTTGAATTCTTCTCCTTGGTTCTTGGTTAATCTGCTATCTTATATCTTTGATAGTGTGAATAGGGATAAATTAGAATTAATTTCAAAACTGTAATGTAAATAAAAAATCTTAAGATTATAAGGTATTAACTAGAAAATCTTAGGATTATAGGATATTTGAGATCCGAGTATTAGCAAGATATTAGGCAAGTATCGGCTGAGTATTAGCTTATATCGGATATTGTCTAGATATTGGCTAAGCTACCTATTTAAATCGTTTTAGGGTTGAAAATGAACACTTTTCTTCTCTCATTTTTTTTTTTGTTAGATCTTGAATGAATTTTTTATGCTTCAAAAGAATCTTTGAGAGAATCTTAGGATAATCAAAGAATTTTGAATAAAGAATCTTTGAGAGAATCTCTAAAGAAATCTTAGGATAATCAAAGGATTTTGAATAAAGAATCTTCAAAAGAATCTTTAGGAAATCAAAAGATTTTGATCAAAGAATCTTTGAGGCATCTTTAGAAAGTCAAAGGATTTTGATTAGAGAATCTTCAAAGAAATCTTTAGGGAATTAAAGGATTTTGACCAAAAAATCTTTGAAAGAATCTTTAAGAAATCAGAGGATTTTGATTAGAGAATCTTTGAAAGAATCTTTAGAAAATCAAAGAGTTTTGATCAAAAAATCTTTGAAGGAATTTTTAAAAAATCAAAGGATTTTGACTAGAAAATCTTTGAGAGAATCTTTAAGGAGTCGAAGGATTTTGATCAGGAAATCTTCAAGGAAATCTTTAGAGAGTCAAAGGATTTTGACCAAAGTATCTTTAAGGCATCTTTAGAAAGTCAAAGAATTTTGACCAAAGAATCTTTGAAGAAATCTTAAAGAAGTCAAAGGATTTTGACTAAAAAATCTTTGAGGCATCTTTAAGAAATCAAAGGATTTTGAATAGGAAATCTATAAAGAATCTACAAAGAAATCTCAAGGTACAAAGGAAATTTTTGAACAAAGAATTTACAAGGAATCTACAAAAAATCTATAAGGATAATCAAGGACTCTGAATAAGGGAATTATAGAGAATCTATGGAAAATCTTTGAAAGAAATCTTAGAAGAATCAAAAGAATTTCATACAAAGAATCTTAGAGGGAAACAATGGAATTGATAAACATGATATTTTGAAAAAAATCATCTAGGATATAAATAGAGATACCTCACCAATTGTCTTTTTCTTCATCTAATAGGCAATCAAGATCCTAGCGATTTCTTGAAGATGGCTCTCTCCTTCACAACAATTCTTGGTGCTTCTACTGAGAGATTTTTCAAGGCTATTAAGTGTTAACAAAATGGAAGAAACAAGAAGATTTGGGAATGTTGAGGAGATGTTGAAGGCATTTTTTAAATATATGGAGAAGCAATCACAAGAATAATTGAGGATGCAACACGTGCAAATAGAAGAGAAAAATGCTTCTAAAGCTCTACAGTCTATTATCAATCAAGTAGAGAGATTCGAAAGAAGAAACATATCCAAGTATCTTAAAATCTATGTGGGTGAAATAGAAATATATCAAATTTCTTATACAAGAATGTGTTTAAATTTTATACTTGCTTATGTTCTTGAAGTCAAAAAAAGAGTCAAAGGTTTATATAGAGATGATATAAACTCTTGGGATGAATATGAAGAAATTTTAAGGGAAGAGTTTCTTAAAGAGAATTCAGAAAGGGTGATCAAAAGAATATTTTTGGAATGGATAGAACAATAATTTGGGAAGCAAATGGATCCTAAAGAATTTCTTGGAGAATTTGAAAGAAAATTTTTCTAGCTTTCTATAGCAGATAAGCAATTGCTTAATGACAAGAAGGTAGAATTTTTTCTATAAGTGGTTGATGGAAATTTATAAGATAAGTTGTTTCTAGTTCTAGTTAATAGAAGTAGCAAGGGAGGCCTTATTAATGACTGAAAATAAGTTAAGAAAGTTGTGGTGACAATCATAGAGTATCAAAGGATAAAAGCTAAAGAATGTGTAGTTGTGGAGTTTAGAATGGCTCTTATTTCTATCCCAATAGCTCCAACAATTTCTATTGATCCAATATTAGTTCCAAAAGAAGGTGTTCCCAATGAAACTCTTGAAGAACTTATCAAGGGTATGGGAGAATTAAAAGTCAAGTTCAATAAATTAGAAAAAAAAGAAAGAATGAATTCTCCTAAATTTCCAATAAAAACCAAGAAATGAATGAAGAAGTATATGTATTGTGACAGTGAAGACCATGACAGGAGAAATTGCTCAGCTTATGAAGAGGATTTGAAGAAAGGGGTAATCTTCTTCAAAGAAGGCAAGATTAGACTTACTACAATTAGATAACTTCTTGAATTAAATTTTGGCAAGGGTGGAATGGAAAAACTTGTGCAAGGTCACATTGGAAGTTTTAGTGGTGCATCTATGGTTAAACAAGCAAGTGCATACCTTGTTATTATAGAAATGGAAAATGTAGGAATTTCTACAATTTCCAACAAGGAGATTATGCTTAAGGGTGCACATGTTATTAGGGAGAAAATTGGACGGAGTGATCTAGTTGATGCTATAAATATTAAAGCTTACTTGGAAGTTCATGAAGAAAATGATGAGATTGAAGAGGCTAAGATTGAAGTTAAAAGAAGCAGGATTATAAAAAAAAAAGAAATTAGAGGATTCTAATAGCAAGAAATAGAATCAGAGGTTGATGGATAAAAATCAAGAGAAGCAAACCACCACTCCAATGGAATCAAGGCCTTCTTTTTCCTATCCAGGTAAGAATACTGCATTATCTAAGAAAAAATGGAAAAAAAAAATAAAAAAGAAGATTCAAAGAAGAATAAGACTAAAAATCTGGTATTTAAATAAAAGTCAGATGTTGAATCCTCTCTTGATATGAAAGATATTCTTGAAGAGAGGATTTTAGATGCCAAAATTAAATTTTTTTTAAGAAAGATTCTTGATATAGCCAAGAAGGAATTTCATGAGCTCATCATTGATGTCATTAAAAAGAAGAGGCAAATGACATCTGCAGCAATGATGATGAAGGCTTTGGCAAATGCAAAAGATACAAAAGAAGAAAAAGAGATACAAGTATTTATCTTGTCTTGTGATAGTAAAAAAAAAGTTGCACAAATTTAAGGGCGTGAAAATTCTTATATTAATGATATAAATGTACTTAGAAATGAAGAAGAATTTAGCAAAAAAAAAGGATTTAATATGCTTGATACTTCTATCAACAAAATGAATATGAAAGAGTTTAAAGTGATTGGATGTGGAGTGGAGAAGGCCAAGGATAAAGAATGTAAACAAGTAAAGGCTTCAATTTGTAAGTATGAAAGGACAGGAGTTGAAGAAAAGCTCATATTTTTTTGTATATATTAGGCTAGGGCTATTACAAAAGCCAAGGTAAAGATTGAAGATTGTAAAAAAATCTATCTGGTATTAGTTGATCATGGATCTGAGTCAATATAATGTCTAAAAGCGTTTATGAAAAGGGAATGGGGCCTATTGATATCAACCATGGATGGATAATAAAGGCTGTAAATAATAAGAAGGATGAATTATATAGAGCATGTCTAGTAGTAAGGATAAAAATTGGAGATGTGGAGGTAGAACAAAACTTTTTTGTACAAGAATTTGCTATCTATCCTATGATTCTGGAACAACTATATATTACAACTACAAGAATGGAGATTAAGGTGTTAGATGACAGCTCACATTATGCAAGAATCAAGAATTGTGATGGGAAGAGATCAGTATAATTTCTAACTGTAATGATCAATAATGAAAGAAAGAGGGAATAATTAGAAAAAACCTCTTTGAAAATTGGTGATGATGTTTTGGGCTTTTGAAGAATATCCTTGAGAATAGGAGGTTCAAGGATGTAGATAAGTTTTCTAAATTTATACTTTTTAATATAGATAGGTTTAAAAATGGATTTTTGGATTATAGAAAATTTAGAATTTCAAAGTTTTCAAGAGTTAAAAATTTGAATTATAAATATTGAAGATGTGTGAAGAAAAATCATAAAAAGCTAAAAAATATGGATTTGGTTTCAAGTGATGAATTTATTTTTGGAGCGATTGATGAAGAAGGTTTAGAAGAAAATTTGAATAATATTTTAAAGAGCTTAAAAGACTTGGCATCTAGAGAAGATTTAGATGAATATGAAAGAATATTTATGAATTTACATTCAAGAGAATTATATGAGGCAATTACAGAATCTACTTCTAAACTGAAGACAATTAAGAATTATAGAATTGAACAAGAAGTAAGGATTAATACCAAATATAAGACGGTGGCTAAGAAGGTAAAATCAATTACTATTCAATTATCTCTTGATACTTTAAAACATATTAAGAAAGTAGTAAGAGAAATAAGTCTTAGGAAATCAGGGAGGATTGGTCACAAGTTTATTTGAGAATCACTAGATAAGTTAAAAATTGAAAGAAGTAAATTCTTCATCATAGAAGAAAGGGTGAAATTTTTGGAGATGATATCTAAATATTGTAAGGCTTTTATTTTTATCTAGAAGAAATTGGTTGTCTTGATCAAAGTATGGTCGCATCAATGGTTATTTTTACCGTACCTCATGTACCATGGAATTTGAAGCTAATTCTTATGCCGAGAGCTTTACTTCCAAAGTTGATAGATTTACTAAAAAAAAAGGTGAGAATGGAGATCCTTGAATCTTCTATTGCAGCTTATTCCAATCGTTGGTTTATTGTACCTAAGAAGTCTGGAGCACTAAGATTTATTCAGGATATGCAATCAGCTAACAAAGTCACCATAAAGAATATTGGGCTAATTGTAGATGAGATAGCTGAGGCTTTTGCAAGCCACTCTATCTATTCTATTGGAAACTTGTATTCGGAATATGATCAATTTCAACTAGCTAAAGAAAGCAAGGATATTACTATAATGAAGACTCCATTGAGATTGGTATGTATATGTACTTTACCGCACAACAGTACTAATTCAATGGCACACATGCAAAGTACCATGAACCAAATTTTAAAAGATTATATTCTAGATAAGATAATTCTTTTTTTGGATGATATTTTAATTAAGAGTTACAAGATTGAAGACATGGATTCAAAACTACATGAAGATAGATGTAGGATATTTGTAAAGAAGCACATTAATGATGTTAATCAAATATTGGCTAGATTTGAAGAAGTAAACTTAACTCTATCTTTTGAAAAATCAAATTTTGGAGTGATGAGATAATTATTATTGGGCATTTATGTGGCTCATATGAAAAAAAACCTAACTCAGAGAAGGTTGATGCAATTTTGAGTATGAAGCCATACAAGAATACAATTGAGGTAAGATTTTTGGGAGCCTGTAGATTTTATCATATTTGGATACCTCATTTTGGACATATAGCAGAATCTTTATATAAGTTATTAAAAAATGATAAGAGATTTTTTTGAGAACAAGAGCAAGATGAAGCCATGAAAGAATTAAAGGTGGTTTTAAAATTACCACCAGTATTGAGGCAAGTAGATTATCAATGCAAGAGACTAGTGATTATGACTATGGATATAAGCCCGATAGCCATTGGATGGATTGTTGGACAAGATAACAATGAAAATAACAGATTTGCTATCAAGTTTGGAGCTAGAGTTCTTAATAAGAGACAAAGAGCTTATCCTCAAGTTAAAAGAGAATTTTGGGATGCTTTAATTGCACTAAAGATAGAAAGAAATTATTTAATTGAAACAGATGTAGTTTTGGAGATAGATTGTTTATCTATACTAGGTATGATTTCAAACTGTTTGATTCCTGATATTACTATGTTGAGATGGATAATATATATCAAATCTATAAATCCTGCCTTAGTACATATTTCTCAAAAGAAGAATTGTGTTGCAAATATGTTGTCTAGAGCAAGATATTCATGTGAAAAAGAAATGCTTGCTTATGGCAAGGATGAAAGGATTGAAATGGGTTATGTATGCATAATGGGAATAGAAATTCCTACTAGTAAAATCTTACCTTTCAATATAGATTTGTATGAGGGAAAATTATAGAACATTGATTTATACTTGAATACTTTAAAGAAAGAAGAAGGTTGGGCTGGAAAATATTTTAAAGATATTAGACATCAAGCTTATAGATATATTTTGAAGGAAGGATTTTTATGGAAGACATCCAAAAGAATAAATAGAATTCCTTTGAAGATTATTGATGATGTTCACATTAAGCATCAAATTTTAAAAAAAATTCTTGATACATTATGGGTTGGACATAGGGGAATATAAGCTACCTTCACCAAAATTAAAGAAAGGTATTGGTGGAAAGGTATGTACAAAGATGTAGAAGAATTTATAAATTCATGTATAGAGTATCAATTGCAATCAAAGATTAGATATAGAGATGATTTGTGCCCAATTTATCCATCTAATATACACTTTCAATGGATGTTAGACTTGGTTGTTATGCCAACTGGCATATGGAATATGAAGTATTTAGTTTTGGCACGTTGTCGCGTGGCGTGAACTTCTATCTAGGAATACACCGAGTACCTAACTGTAGAGAATTTTACTTAATATTTATTGGCTAAACTCTAATGAGTTATTTGTCCTTAATAAGAAGTACAAATATACAGGATAATATAAGAAAAAGATTTTGTATGATTAAAACCTCTTGTTTTTAAGTAGGTTTGTACATAAGTTTTCTCTATGATATGTAGAAAATCCTTAAAAACCTTTTAAAGACTCATCTATATATCAAAATCATATCATGGCTCTATACATCCACCTTTTACACCTCCATAAAGTCTTGGCTCCCAAAAACACCTTTAGTATGCACAAAAGTCCAAATTTGCAACAAAAACCCTAAAAATTATATTTTCCCGCAAAGGATGTTTTTCTTTCCAAACTTTAGAAAATCATATCTTCTGATCCAGCCATTCAGTTTTCTTCAAACTTTCAAGCAAGGTAGAATTCACCTTTAAGCTTTACCACAAAAAAATTTCAACCGCAAATATACTTCCGATCATTCGATATCTCAAACCCCTTAGCAGGTACTTAAAACCCTAGCTCAGAGACACCCGAGCACTATTTTCTCTATATCTCACAAACCCAAAACCCTAATGCCACAAAAATTTTGCACATAGTCTTGTGACATAAACATATATACTCCTGAAAATTTTGAGCCAAAAATTTATCAAATTGACTAAGATATAGCTCAAAATGTAACCATTAGTTAAGCAGAGTCACTTACTGCCTTTAGCTTACAAGCACTGACTTCAACTCGCAATATCTCCTTGACCCTAGCTTGGATTTTATCAAGATATACATAAAAAGTGTAGCCAAGAAAGTGCGCTTTCCAACCCTAGTCGCCGATCTTTGATTGCTCTCTGTATGCGCGAGATATACTCAAAAGAGTGACAGTAGGTCCAAAATCGACACCCTAACTTTGAGCGCCTATAACTTCTTCATTAAAAGTCCAAATCATGCAAGATTTGCACCTAAACCATACCCAAAAACCTAAACCTGATGATCCAAGCCTCTGATGTTCGACTCCTTTCGAAAAACAAACCCTAACTCCTAATAAACCCTCGGGCAGCCTCCTTGAAGCCCATTGGGCATGATTTTTTGCCAATTAGAATAGAGATTTTTATCATCTACCTCTATTCATCCACATGGATGGCCAAACTACCCTTTTTACACTAAAAACCCTTTTCTAATCCTTCTTCTTATAAGATTTACATACTTGGTGCTTTAAGCATCAAATAAAAGAAGTAAATAAGATCTTAAGGATCACCAACGTCTAACATAGGTGACTTAAGATATATACAAGTTACTATCAATATAAAATTAACTTCAAAAGTCACTACTAAAAGGAAAATAAGCTTGTATAAATCTTAATTATAATCCTTTTAATAGATCCTTTCTAAACTACCAACCTAATCATATCCTATAACCAATAAAATCTACTGATATGACTTTCATTTAGTTAAGTAGTAAATTATACATTAAATATACATGTACAATTTTTTCACATAGTAGCCAAACCACAACACGACAACATGAAGAATTGTCAAATCACGTAGAAGGAAGGACTTTAAGAAGTAAATCCACAGAATTAGTTTGTAGGTTTATTTTAGAAGATATAGTATGCTATTATGAAAATATTAGAAGAATAAGGGCAGACATGGTGAATTAGATGCAACAAGAGCTCATGAGTTCTTTAAAAGGTATCGAGTCCAATTGAAGCTCATTATAGCCTATAATCCAAAAGCTAATAAAAAAATTGAGAGAAGACATCCTCCAATTATTCAAGTTTTGATCAAGGCATATAGAGGTAAAGCTAAATTCACCATGTCTGCCCTCATTATTAAAATTTTGGCCTAAATTGCTATCATTTGTCTTATGGGTAGATAGAACTACATATAGTTCTGTTACAGGCTATATGCTAATAGAGTTGATTATGGGACAGAAATCTATGATGCCAATTAAGAAAAGTATGACTAGTTGGATGTTTTTGGCTTGGGAAGATAACATTGATAGGAAAAGGTTATTAGAGCTTCAAATCAGGCAATTGGAGAGGTTATCCAAGGATTATCAAAGGATTATTGAAAAATTTAAGGATACAAGGTTATAAAATAAGATTAGATTTGATAAAATATACAGTTTAAGATCAAATCCTATTCAAAGTGGTAATTGGATATTCATATTTAATAATACATTAGATTATTAACATAGTGCTTTAAGAAAGTTTTCTAGAAGATGGTTTGGACCATATGTGATAACTGAAGTATTTGATAATATGATCTACTCTTTGAGAGAACTAGATGGGATACCATTGAGGTCTAAAATTGCTAGAAAATAGAATAAATTATTCAAGAAAAGAGATAGACAAATTTATACTAAAGATATCCAAGAGTTAGAAGCTCAAAAATTAGATCAAGAATTGCTATTAGAAGAAGATTGGGAAGAAGAAGAATCGGAAGCAAATGAAAATAAAGACGAATAGGATGGCGCGTATTGGAAGATGCGGAAGTTTAGGGAGGGGTAGATGTCATGATGCACTTACTGCAAGTGCATCAAAATCAAATAAAAAGTTTTAAAATTGTAGTGCGAACAAGAATAAATTAAAATTAATTCCAAAATTACAGTATGAAGAGGAATAAATTAGAATTAGTTCCAAAATTACACTGTGAATATGGATTAATTAAAATTAATTCCAAAATTATAATATGAACAAAGATAAATTAGAACTAATTCCAAAATTATAGTGTGAACATGCATTAATTAAAACTAATTCCAAAATTACAATATGAACAAAGATAAATTAGAACTAATTCCAAAATTATAATATAATTAAGGAATCTTAAGATTCTAAAGTATCAAATATAAAATCTTAAGATTCTAAGGTATCAACTAAAAAATCTTCAGATTTTAAGGTATCAACTAGAAAATCTTAAGGTTATGAGATATCTGAGATCTGGATATCAGTCAGATATCAAGCAAGTATTGATTGAGTATTAGCTTATATTGAGTATTGTCCGGATATTGGCTAAGCCGCCTATTTAAACCCTTTTAAGATTGACTCCTTAAAGATTCTCTCAAAGATTTTGATCAAAGAATCTTCAAAAGAATCTTAAAAGAGAAAGGATTTTAATCAAAGAATCTTTGAAGCATCTTTAGAGAATAAAAGGATTTTGATAAAAGAATCTTTAAAAGAATCTTTAAAAAAATCTTTAAAAAGTCAAAGGATTTTGACTAAAGAATCTTTGAAAGAATCTTTAGACAATCAAAGGATTTTGATTAGAGAATATTTGAAAGAATCTTAAAGGAATCAAAGAATTTTGACCAAAGAATCTTTGAAGTATCTTTAAAGAATCAAAGGATTTTGACTAAAGAATCTTTGAAGCATTTTTAGAAAATCTAAGGATTTTGAATAAAAAATCTATAAAGAATCTATAAAAGAATCTGAAGGTATAAAAGGAATTTTTGAATAAGGAATTTACAAGAAATCTACGAAAAATATGTGAAGATAATCAAGAATTTTGAACAAAGAAATTATAAGAAATCTATGGAGAATCATTGAAAGAAATCTTAAGAGAATCAAAAGAATTTTATACAAAGATTTTTAGAATGAAATAATAGAATTAATAAACAAGATATTTTGAAGAAAATCATCCTAGGTGTAAATAGAGATATTTTATCAATCTTCTTTTTTTTCTTTTAATAGGTAGCAAAGATCCGAGCGATTTCTTGAAGAAGGCTCTCTCTTTCAAAACAACGTGAAATATAGGATGAATCTTCATAGATTTTGATAGGTTTAATTAATAAATAATTGGATTGATCTATTCATAAATCAAAAACAGTCCAAGCTTACAATAATTCAGCTTATTATAAAGATGAATAGTCTTGATATTATGACAAAGTAATCATATCTTATTTTCCATGTGAAATTGAAGTTATTTCTTGTGATAGACATTTGCATTGATTTTTTATTCTCCTTGAGCTTTCTTTAATTATACCTTTATTGTTGTATATAGCTTAGGCAATCAATTTGTCAAATCTTCCATTATACAATTATCAGCTTTTAAAAAGTCAAAAGTATCAAATTATAGATGATAATCATCATTAGTAAAGAATGGAATTTATTGAGTAGAAGAATGTATCAAATTATTATAAATAAACTCTACTAATAGCAAAAGAGTTGTCTAATTATCTTGATGGTAATTGATGGTACATCTCAAATATTGCTCTAAAACTTGATTTATCCATTCTATTTATTTATTAGTTTGAGGGTGAAAAATTGAAGATAGTTTCATATCCATCTTCAATATTTTAAAAAAGATTCTTCAAAATCTTAATACAAATTATATCCTTCTATCTAATATTATCAAAAATATGAATTATAAAAGAACATAATTTCAATATATTCTTATGTCACTTAAAAGAATAGAAAATTATTCAAAGTTGTGATATCAAATATGTTATATCTTGCCTTCAATTTTAAAAAAAACATGTCATTCTTAAGGATCTTCATTTCTATTCAGTCATCTTAAAGATTATGACAATTGTAATATTTCATTTGATAATTTAACAAATGATAGTTCTTAAGCTGAATTTATTGGTTGTTGATTCTTTATATTTTTAACACTAAAATCCAAAGAAATAACAAACAATGATATAAGATAGAATGAAATTTCCATTGAACTTGCTTTGCTTTATAGTAAAGATTTTTTTGTCTCTTTATCTTAATTTTGATCAATGTTATTGATGAAACATATTGATTTTAGTTGATACATTTGCTAGATTCTTGGATGGCTCTTATAAGCGTTCATTAATATCAAATCCATGCTAATGTATAAGATATTCCAACCAATTTTGATACCTCCCTCAAATCTAAGATTTCTTCTATCTCAAATCTAAGATTTCTTCTATCTCAAATCTAAGATTTCTTCCACCTCAAATCTAAGACTTCTTCTACTTCAAATCTAAGATTTCTTTGACTTCAAATCTAAGATTTCTTCTACGTCAATTCTAAGACCTCTTCCACTTCAAATTCTTCATTGTTGTCTACTTCTATAGGTGGCAGTGGCATTTGTCTTCGTCTTTGTATATCCATTATCTTATATAATTCAAATAAAGATGCATAGAATACAAGATAGATCTTTGTAGACTTTGGTAGGTTTAATTGATAAGCAATTAGATTGACTTGTTTACAAATTAGAAATGGACTAAACCTCTGATAATCTAGCTTGTCATAAAGATGAATAATCTTGATATTATGACAAAGTAGCCATACCTTATCATCCACTTGAAATTGAGATTGTTCTTTACAATAAACATCTATATTAATCTTTTATCATTCTTAAGCTTCTTTTAATTATGTCTTCATTATTGCATGCAATTTCAACAATCAATTTATGAAATTTTCTAATATAAGATTGATAATTTTTGAAAAGTCAAAAGTACAAAATTGTAGATGATAATTATAATTAGCAAAGAAAGGTGTTTGTTAAATAGAAGAATATATCAAATTATTGTAAGAAAATTCTAGTATTGTCCAATCATCTTAATGATAATTGATAGTATACTTCAAATATTGCTCTAAAATTTAATTTATCCATTCTATTTGTTCATTAATTTGAAGGTGAAAAGCTGAAGATAGTTTTATGTCCATCTTCAATATTTTGAAAAAAATTCTTCAAAATCTTAATACAAATTGCATCCTTTTATTTAATATAAAATCTCTTGACAATCTATAATAGCAATAGATATTGTGAAGGAAGAGTTTAGTTATTTCTTCACCTATGATAGATTTTGTACATAATACAAAATGTGCTATCTTGGTGAAACAATCTACAATCACAAATATAGAATCATATGAATTTAAAATTGATAAATTTGTGATGAAATTCATAGAAACAGAAGACCATGGCTATTTCAGTATAGATAATGGTTGGAAAAATCTATAAAGTCAATAATGAGGAGTTTTTGATCTTGAACAAATATCACATAATTGCACAATTTTTTTAATTGCCTACCACATCTAAAGCCACTAAAAATTTCTTGATATTAGTTCCAAAGTCTTATTATACTTAAAATATCCTACTATAGAAAAGTTGTAACATGCTTCAAAAGTATATAGTTTTACTTTTCCTTTTGGAATATATAAGTGTCATTTGAAATAAAATAGATTGTTCTTAAAGTCAAAATTGGAAGTATCATTGAACTTAGATGAATTATTTTGAATATCATGAACAAGAGGGACTGAAGACATACTTGATTAGACTTGTTTAAGAAAAGTTGAATCAATCGTTAATGTTGATTTCATTACTCAAAGATGAAATTATTTTAGCCTCAATAAGATCATTATTTGTTGATCAAAAGGTGAATCTCCTTCTTTTGGTGAAAAATAAGAATGTCTAAAAAGGGCATTAAACAAAACTTATTATTTTCCTAGCCAATAAGTGATAATAAATTCAAATCTTGACAAAGATATTTTCCAATAAGAGTAACGATATTTTAAAATACATGTTGATATGAAGTACTTAAGATTCTCATGATCTATATATACGATATTGTAATAGAGAGAATTTGCTTCAAGAAAGTGTTGAGTTTTTGGCTACTACTAATCACTCAATCAAAATCTAAAATGACAAAACTTCCAAATTTATATAAAAGACTTTTTTATAGACCTATTACATCCAATATATAAGTCTTATTTCTTCAAAATACTCAAAATATAATAAAATATTCTATAACCCTCATTCACTTGTAGGATTTAATTCAACCGTTCAAATCCACTTCAGATTTATATAAAATATTGGTATATTTTTAATAACTAATGTAATAAATTTCAACTATTGATTCATTATCAATCTTTAAATATTGCCAAAATCCTAACAATAGCTTCAAATCCTTATTAATAAATGCCTACATATAATATTGTTTATATCTCATAAATTAAATATTTGAATGCTATAAAATTTTAATGTATAGCTATTAAAAATGATAATATATTATTTTAGAAAATTTTAGATGAAAATTTGTCCAAAAGCTCAAATATGGCAAAAATCATTATTATCAACAAAATAGTCTACTTATTGCCTTGGAATTCAATCTACTGTCTTTGACTTTCAATATTTCCTTCTTCAAAACTTCAAAGGTAGCAATTTTTCTACATTACATATAGATCTTAAAATCACCTCTATAGTTGCACCTCTTGATTTCTAGAATCTTTCATACAACTCCTTGTATTCTTAAAAGAGTGACAGTAGGTATAATTTTTACAACTTAACTTCAAGCACCTACTCCTAGCTCATTAAAATTCCAAATCTTTCAATTTTTATATCAAATGTGTAATAAAAAAATAAACTTTCTAATCTTAGCCTTTGATTTACAAATGCCATCTTTGAATTTGCTAAAATCTTTGTTCTCCTTACAAATAGCCTCCTCAAAGCCTATTGGGCATGACCATTAATCAATAGGAATAAAGAAATTTATTCCTTGCTTTTATTCATGCATATTTTGTCTTCATCCTTCCAAATAAGTCTCTTAGTAATTTAGTTCTTTATCTTTGGCCTCCAATCTCTTTTCAAGCCTTTATATTAAATATTTAGGTCCTATATAATTTAAATGCCATAATCAAACTAAATAAATAAAACCAAAATAAAGTTTCTTATATCATACTTTATTAACCATTCTAATACATATTAAAATTTATGAACATATTACATATTTGGACTATTTTCTTATATATTATAAGTAATTATAGTACAATAGTGGTCATTGGATTGGAAGTGCCTTCTAAATAATAATGCCATTCTTGAAAAGAATCCACAATTACAAGAAGTTTTTTATCATAGATTTCATTGTTAATCTTGATTGTTGAAAATTTTCTTGAATAAAAAACTATTAGATGAAGTTTGTCATTTGTTCCCATTTTCAATAATATTACACTCAAGGCAAAATCTGATGTATTTATTTTTATAAAAAATACTTTGAACAAATCAATGCCATATAAGATTTGTATAGAAATAAAAGCTATCTTTAAAGCTTTAAATGATGCTTCCACTTCCTTATTCTACTTGAATTTTTTTTACAAGTTAAGTATGCTAGTAGAATTGCAACTTAAAAAAAGCTTTTGATAAAGATTCAATAATAATTGGAAAATTTCAAAAAATATTACAAATTTCTTATTCTTCTTGAAATTTTTTAGTCCATAATTATCTGAACTTTCTTAGGATCTATCATTAGAAATGATATCTATTTTTTGATAGTAATCTTATTAAATCCTTAACAATCTACGCACATCCACAACAATTCATCTTTTTTTTTTTACAAATAAGATAGGAGCTCCAAATAGAGACTTTGAATGGCATAAGAAGTTCATAGCAAAGGCCTTGTCAATATATTCTTTCAATGCAATCAACTCATTTTGTGATGAACTATAAATTGTTCTAAATAGTGGTTGAGCTCCTTCTTGAAGATCAATTGAACAATCATAAGGTCAATGCTTTGGAAGAATATTTACATTCTTTTTTTAAAAACACCTTGAAAATCTTGATATTGGCTAGAAATATTACTTGTAATCTTTTTAGCATCAGAAATAAATGTGGCGTAGGTAGCAAAAGATAATTCTTTTGTATGAGATCTAATAACATTAAATATTACTATGCTATTATGTTCCTTAATTGTTACATCTAAAAAAATAGTTTTATAGCTAATATCTTTAAAAGACAACAAATGAGCATCTATGACTTCTACGTGTATGGATTTAATTTCTTGACTAAAAATATATATTTTTTTAACAAAGTCTTTATCTATGAAACAAGCTGAGGCTCCTAAATCTAATAAAATAAAGACTTTGTGATTTTTAGGTCCTAAAAATACATCTATTGTAAAACAAGATAAAAGATTTAAAATAAGAATAGGACCTTAATAAGATATTAGACATGATTTTGGTTGCTTGGTTCCTATTATAGCTGAAAAAATTTGTTTTCTAACATATTATCTTCTCTAGCAACCATATTCTTTATTTTGTAATTGCATTGTTTCTTTGAAAAATGTTGAATAATGTACTTAGCTTTTCTATAATATAAGTACAAACTTTCTTGATAATGTCAATTCTTTTCCTATTCAATAAGAGATTTAAAATGTACTATATTAATTTGTATTGGTTTTGACTTAGTGAAATAAATTTCTAAAAACTTAAGAATTCTTATCATTAATTGATTTGTTCTTCTTCAGTCAAATCTATGTTCTTGATACTTTTTGAATAATCAATTGTTCCATGTAATGGCTTCAGTAATAAATTGTTCCAAAGAGTTCATTTTTAGCATTTTTAATAATAAATCTTTGATGTTATTTTTCAACTCATTATAAAATTAATTAATAAGGGCTTTGTCATTCCACTCCACATTGTAACAAAGATTTTGGAATTTTGTAGTATATGTTATAATTGACTATGATTCTTGTCATAAAAATAAGAACTTGATCTTTGTTACTTTCTTTTAATTACTTTTTCTAAATATGGCTAGAAATACTTTGAAGAATAAATTCAAATTATAAAGAAGTTATGAATTTTTTTCTATCAAAGGCGAAAATCAAGAAACAACACTTTCAGATAGAAGTGCGCCTATGAAACCAACTTGAGTAAATTCATTAGAGTATTGGAAAAGATGCAATCTTGATATAGTTGGAATTATTGCAAAAATCTTCAAAATTTTGATCTTGTTCCATTAAACTTCTTAGGCATATTAATCTTTACTTCCTTCATGCTCATAGAAGCAAGACTTCTTGGATTTGATTGTAAGGCCAATTTTCTTACTTCCTTCAATTATACAATTTTTTGGCATAGGCTCTAAACTTCTTCCATGGATTTAAGAATAGTGCTTCTATGATTGACATTAATGATGTGTGAAATTTCCACCCTAAGAATATTGACAAGGTCCTGAAGATCTACAATAGTTACAAATCTATTCTTACTTTTGTTAGGTATAGCATCCACGATTTCTCCTTCTATCTTAGATAATTTAATAACTCCACAATTCAAATTAGAAGAAGGTAATCTATAATCTCTAATATCAAATAAAAATTTCTACAAAGAAAGGTGATCTATTTTCTTTAAAAAAAAATCAAGATTTAAAAGCAAAGAATGTTAGTTTAAAGGTAGATAGTCTACAATCTTCATATGAAACAATAGAAGTGAAATAATCTATTCACTTCTAAAATACAAAATAAGAATAATAAATCTTCACTCTTGTCAAACTGTCAAGGACATGAATCATAAAGGAACAAAATATCAATACACTCTTGTGTCACTTGAAAGAAAAAAAAATCACTCAAAAATAGAATAATATTAAAACTAGAATGACTATTACCAAAACTAAGAAGATTAGAGACTCTTGAAATAAATCTAAGAATAAAAAAGGCATTGATAAGAATAAGGAAGGTTTCATTCTAATTTTTATATATACTATCTATCTAAGAACTATATGATAATGTTCTATAAGACCTCTAATACATGTCCAATTTGTAAGACACGTGTCAAACTTGCTAGATAAGTTTCATATATGTGCTCCACATATTTAGCTTGTTCTACAAGCTATCAATATAAGCAATATGTGGCTAATTTATTGACCAAGTTTTTAACCTATCAATTACCTAAAGACATGCATAAAGATAAAACCACGTCTATGAAGCTTCTAAAAAGCTTTTGTATAAGATATTAACAAATTAACATATTTTTATTTATTTCTACCTATCCATGTTATCTAGATAATTATTAGAATAAATCTTATGTCCGTGATAAATATAATATTTCTTAATAATCCATGATAGCGATAGATGTTGTCAAAGAAGAATTTAGCTATTTTTTCACCTATGATAGATTTTATACACAATACAAAATGTGCCATCTTAGTGAAACAATCTACAATCACAAATATAGAATCATATGAACTTGAATTTAAAAGATCTATCATAAAATCCATAGAAACAAAAGACCAAGGTTATTTTAATATAGATAATGGTTGGAGAAGTTTGTAAGGTTGATGACAAGGAGTTTTTGATCTTGAATAAATGTTACACAATTGTACAAATTCTTTAACAACCTTCCACATTTGAATCCACTAATTTTTTTTTGATATTAGCTTCAAAGTCTTGTATCTAAAATATCTTATTGTAAAAAAGTTGTGACAAGCTTCAAAGGCATGTAGTCTTGCTTCACCTTTTAAAACATGTAAGCGTCCTTTAAAATAAAATAGATTGTCATTTGAAGTATCATAAGATTTAAAAAAATTATTCTTAATATCATAAAGAAAAGGATTTGAAGATTTTGAATATCAAATTTTATTTATGATATTAAGAATAATTCTTAATATCATAAACAAAATTACCTTTAAAGCTTTAAATGATACTTTTATTTTTTTATTCTACTCAAGTTTATTCTTACAAGTTAAATGTATAAACATAGCTACAACTTGAGAAAAGTGCTTAATGAAGATTTGATAATAATTGGTAAATCTCAAAAAATATTATATATCTTTTATTATTTTTAGAATCTTTTAATCTATAATTATCTATACTTTCTTAAGATCCATCACAAGAGCATCATTTAAGATGATGTATCCTAAAAAGTCAACTTGAGTAGTGTAAAATATACACTTTTCCATCTTGACATACAATCTTGTATGTCTAAATTTTTCTAATACATGACAAATATGTAATTTATGTTCTTTTGTGTTTTTAAAATAGATTAAAATACTATCTACATAACAAATAATAATATATTATCTAAGAACTTATAAAAAATATTATTTATGAAATGTCAAAAAATAGCTAGTGTATTTATAAGTCTAAAAGGCATAACATTATATTAAAAGTATCTATATCTTATTCAAAGTATAGTCTTCCATTCATCTCCTTCTTTAATGCAGACTAGATTATTTGCTCATTGTAGATCTATTTTTGTATAGATCTTAGCTTGATTTAATTGATCAAGAAGTCCAAATATCAAAGATACAAGATATCTATTCTTAATAGTAATCTTGTTGAACCCTTGATAATTTATACATATCCATAGTGATCTATCTTTTTACTTCATAAAAAGATAGGAGTTCCTACTAGAAAATTTGAATGATATATGAAATTTTTGGCTAAGTTCTCATTAATGTATTATTTGAATTCAACCAATTTATTTTGTGATAAATTATAGATTGGTCCAAATGGAAGCTAAGTTCCCTCTTTGAGATCAATTAAGCAATCATATAGATGATGCTTTGAAAGAATAGTTATATCATTTTTTTTAAAAACATCTTGATAATCTTAATATTGGCTTAAAATGCTACTTGAAGTCTTTTCACTATCAAGAAATGGATATAGCATAAATAATAAAAGATAATCGTTCTTTTATTGTATGTATAAAAAAATTTATATCTATAAATATGGATTTTATTATATTAGACTTATGACTTTTTATTTAATTAATAATACTTTGAAAAAAATCAAGTCTACGAGAAATTCAATCTATTTAAAAATTATACTTTTTTAGCCATGATAAATCTAAAATAATTGGATTAGAAAAAAATTTAATTGAATTAAAGATTATTTAATTATTATAATCATCTATTACTATATTTATAGGAAGGATTTTATGAATAATATTTCTAGAAGATAATAGATGATTATCTATGACTTCTACATATATGGACTTAATTTTCTATATTAAAGATATTTTATGATCTTTTACAAATTCTTCATCTAAAAAATATGTTAAAGCTCATGAATCTAGCAAGGTATAAGCTTTGTGATTTTTAGATCCCAAACGCATATCTATTATAAAATAAGAAGAAGGTTTTGAAGAGAGAATAGGACTTTTATTAGGAATTGTACAAGATTCTACTTACACAATGTCGTATTAGGTGTTGTCTTGTTCGGAATGCACTGGGCACCTGGCTGTACAAGGTAAAGTAATGTTTGCAAATAATCAAGAAATCCTAACAAGTTTCACCCATGTATGAGAAATATAATTCAAAATTCAATTCAAAAGTGTTTAAAAACACTCCTCTTAATAACATCAACCATACATATATCCCAATTACTTCGTTTCTTTTATAATTAAGCAATTTTTATTTTTATTTGTAAGCCCTAATCCTAATTAGTGAGCTTTGATAAGCTATGATTTTTAATCTAACCATCCACTTAGTGTGAAATTTTGTACACAAATGCCGATATAAGCCTTTTACATGCTCAAAAAAATTTAGCTCAATTCAACTTACAGATTGTAAGAAAATGCCCAAAAAGCGCACTGATGACACTCGGCCACCAACTTGAAGATTGATGCAAAAACTCCAGTGGTGATTTTTCCTTCTTCCACTATTAACTTTAGCTCAAACTTAGTGTGTAGCTCAATCTATAAGTCTTCTATCAGTATACCAAAATTTACATTGATCCAATTGGTGGATCTTTAGTTATCACAGAAATCCTATCCAATCCTAAACTACCAACTTCCGACAACCTTTTGTATCAAAACTCAAATATGTCTTGATTTCATTGCTAGATTAATACAAATTTTTGTATACACTTGGCACACTCAATAATCCAGACAATACCAAATTTTGAACCATAGATGCTACACAGATTGCACGAATCACTCAACAATGCAAGCCATCATTGTCTTATATAAAACCCTAAACACTAATACAAACCTTGACTTTGAATACCAATTGCTAAGTCCTCCAAAATTCTATGGTCACAAGCTAAATGCCTTTGAAATCTCCTTCAAGCTAGCTATCCAATTCTAATCACCGATCTTCAAATGTCCCCCTCTCTTGCCTTCGGTGGTCGTTTTTGTTCCTAGAGGTCTGATTTCGACCCTATCTCATACCCGGTCTTTCCCCGGGTATCAATTCAACTAATTCTAAGGATTTTTAAGTTAAATCATATTCTTAACTTAATTCTAGTATCAACCATAATAACTATTTTCCTTTTCTATTCTATTTTAATTAACTTATGGCTTTTCAAAATCAATAATAGAGTTTGTATAGCCTAGAAGAAAACTTTAATAACTAACTTTTATCTGTTAGCTATTAAAACAAGAAAATAATCTAAGAGGCTTCCATAATCCTTTTTTTAAGTATCCTAAGTTCCTGTTGAACAAAGATAATCAAGTATTAAATATAAATTGCTCTTATCTATACCTTTCACTATATATACGTGCTGTAACATGACATCCACCCCCTCTGAATCTACGCATCCTCCGGTATGCGCCAATGAAGCATATGTCATAGTTGGCATCATACCATCTCTTCATTTTCTGCACCAAGTTCTTCTTCATCATCCATTTCAATATTATTGTCTTCTTCAAAGTCATTGATGTCTTCAATATGATCTTCCACGTTTATTTCTCCATCTCGTCTTTTGAAAACCTTTACTTACTTTCCAACAATAGGTATCTTTAACCTTGTTCCATCCAATTCCTTCAATAAATATGTGACATTGTCTTGAACTATTACCACTATATAGGGTCCAAACCAATGTTTTGAAATTTTTTGTAAGATACTATGCTGGTTATCCAAACTATTGTCATAAACAAGTATCCAATCACCTTCTTGAATTGCTTTAGGCTTCAATCGATGTCGTTTATCAAACCGAGCCTTATTCTTTAACGTTGCCTTTTGTAACCGTTTTAATGCTAGTTCCACATCTTTTGATCTTTGTTCAAGTTGTCGAGTTTTAATAGCTAGTAACTCTTCTCTTGTTAGTCCATCTTTCCAAGGTAATATACTCCAAGTTGGCACATGTTCTTCAATTGGCATAATAGGTTTTTGACCTGTTATGAGTTCCACTGGCATATATCTTATCACTGAACTATGTGTTGTTTGATCAGCCCATAATGCATAAGATAGAAGTCGAGGCCATTCTTTCACTCTTCCATTGCAAGGTTTAACTAAGGCTTTTACAATTAGTGGATGTCCACGTTCACTCTTTGTATTCCTTTTTGGATTATAAGTTGTAGTCAATGATAATTTAACTCCAAATCTCTTGAAGAATTCACGATCTTCATGTGCATTTTATTCTCCACGATCTGCAGTGATCTTTCCTACACATCCGTGGCGGCAAATAACATCCTCAAATAAAAATGTGCAAATTCCTTCTGTAGACTTTGTCCTTAAAGTCTTGCCTTCCACTTGGTTTGATAAATCTTCACGAGCCAAAATTAAATATGTCATTTGCCATAGTCCCATTGGGATAATAACCAAATGCACAACCCATTTAAAATGAATGGCCAAAGGATATGTTGGATGCAAACTATCTGGATTTCGTATATTCGAATATATTTGACAAGCTACATAAGATTCTACAAATGAAGTTATATCTCGATACATATTCTTCTACCAATATTATTCCTTTAATTTAGCAAAAGTAGCCCAAATTCCTGTATGCCCTACTGTAGAATGGATAGGAATTTTAGGATTTATAATACATAGTTTGTAGGATTAAGAGTAGGCACGAAGCCGATAAATGGCCAGTTTAGAAGGCAGCATGGATAAGGGAGTTAGAAAAAGTGGTTATCGTCGGTTGTGTAGCAATTAATACCGATTGGGATAAGTATAAATTGATTTGGACAATAGCAGTAAGGGCCAAACTATGATAGTTCTGAGCCGGGGTAAGCTTGGTGCTACCTCTCTCTCTTTTCTTTTATTAGATTATAGCGGAGGATCCGGATTCTATTCCAAAGGGTTATACCATGTCAACGATGAAGTACAGTAATAAAATAGAAATTTATATATATGTGGATGAGTAAGAAATTATGATTGTTTGTTACGTGAAGTTCTTTGTAGTGAATTGGAGGTTGAAGACCGGCTATGTCAATGAAATTTGGTTGTGGATGTGAGTGTTATGCTGTATTGATTGTGAGAGTTGAGCAGTAGAGAATATTAGAATAACAGTTTGTTTCGAGAAATGTTGTAGGTGAAGAATTATTTCCAATGATCGGAGAAAGAAGCGAGTGTATGCAGTCTGTGGAAATGGTATGACATTGCCAATTGTTGTTATGAATTCGAAAGAAGACAAAAGATTACAATAGGAGTATTGGTGGACGATTGTGTCACGAAGTATCTTTAGTTGCGAAATAGCCGAACCAGTAGAGTGGACAGCAGTATTTTAGAGAAAAGCGTGTACGTGTGCATTGGACTCTAACGTTCAGTAGGCAGTTAGTTATGTGATCCTAATAAATTAACTCAATACAAATAGTCTTTCCCTGTATTCGAATCTCCCTTTACAGATTTACTCTAGGCAGTATTGGTAGAGTAAGTGAGATGGACGACAACAACACCTACCCATAAACTATCATGAAATTCCTTGAGTAATTTTTATTGATCTTCTTTGATACCTACTACTTGTTGTGGCATTCCAATGTTTGATTTCGGCCTCTTCCATAGAAATCTCCCTTATAATATGAACTTATATGCTTTTCTCTTGATCTATTTAAATTTTTCAACTAACCAATTAGCATGCTTGGTTAACGTTGTCATACTGTATTTACGTGTAGTGTGTAAAATATTAAATATCTTATATTTATTGTTAATATATGTGTGAGTGCTAGAGGTTATTTTAGAAGATATTATAAGGAGAGGATTTATTATAGTCACTTAGTTAGTGAATTAAGATGGCTATTTGTTTTGTTACTATCTTACTTATATCCTAGAATAGACTCTTTTGTAATTAGAAGAAAAGTAAAGGTTGTTTTATCTTTCTTGTTGACTTTGAGGTAGAATGGACCTTGTGAGGGATAAGAAAGAAGAGCATGGGATGAATAAGGCCTGTCCAATAGGATTTGGCTGTCCATGTGGGCGTGTGATAGTCTAATATGGAAAGAAAGGGAGATATACTCCTCTTGCTAGACCGAGGGTTGGAGGTAGTTTTGAGTGGTGAACTTTGGAGAGAGATAGCTCCAAGGAGATAGAAGTATTTGTAATGAATATTGGTAGGTGTGTTTTTCAAGTTGTGAGGATTCTAGAACCTACTCACTTGCTTGTTTTGGAGTTGTGTGCAAAACATTATGCTTGTTTTAGTAGAGAAGGGTTTGTTGCCACCCGACGAAGAGGGGCAGAAACTTTGAGCTGCCACTGCAAGTTTGATTTCGACTCTTTCTTAGTAAAATTTATAAAGAGTGTGGAAATTTGTACTAGCTTTCTATCAAGACATTTCTTGTAGCATTTGGAGTTGGAGAGCAAAAGTTGTGAGCTTGAGAGTGGGAAAGGGTTTGCTGCCACCCGATGAAGAGGGGCAGAGAATTTGTTCAACCACCCAAGTCGGAAAATCTCTTCAATCCTTTTGATAATTTAGATGCTTATAGTAGCTTGTGTAATATTTCCATGAGAACAAAAATCAATATATTTGGAGCTTTGATGAAATTTTAATGAGCTGTAAAGTGTCAAAGAGGGCAAATTGTTACTAGGGTTTGAAGAGAAGAATCAACTAGCTACAAAATCTGGAGTTTGAGAGGCATGCATGCGGAATTTTAGAATAAGTTAGATGATAGAGTGAGCTTTCTAAAAAGCTATTGCATGTCCAATTTGGAGAAGGATAGTGATCACAACAAAGGCTGAAGTGAAGAGGAGCTTTGCTGCCTTTGCATTTGCTTGGAAATTTTAGTGCCTACTTCTTTTAGCCATAAATTTTAAACGGTAAGTCATCTATTTGTGAAATTTTGATATGTTTTACAATGGATTATTGGCTTTCTTTAGGTTGTAAGCATGCTTGATTCGACCTTTGGATGAATTTTTAGTGATATATTTAATTTTAGCTTGTTGTATAATTTGTATTCCTCATATGCGGTTGTATTTTGAGGTATACTTGAATACATACATACTTTGCTTATACCTTTTATACAAGTATATATACTTGTATTTATATCAAGTATTTATACAAGTATTTTATAAGTATTATATTAAAGATTATATAAGTATTTATATAAGTATTATTGAAGTATTTATATTTTATATTTGTACAAGACTTGTACAAGTATAATATAAATATAACTTGAAAGCTTGAACAAATATTGTGCAAGTATAGAACATACTTGCACAGCTTCCTCTAATGTTCCCTCCTAGTTCTAGTAGCAACTAGGAACCCGGCATTTTTCCAAGGCAAATTCTCTCTACCCAACAGCGCACATGGTTAATCTTCAATTGGATTGATAAATTCTTATTGTCCACTCCCAATTCCCAAACTTGAGCCTCCAATTGCAAAATTTGGACATTTTTCTCTTCTAATTGGATCTTTTATTACTTCATCTTCTCCTTTAATTCACCAATACTCAAAACTAGCGGAATAGATATATGTGGCTGACCGATATTGGCTAAATTGCCTTTCAACTTTACCACTTCTATCTTTAAGGCACTAATTTTTGCCCGTAGCTTATCCGTTTCAATTCTGTATTGATCACTCAATTTCACCTTGTCTTGTTCTAATTTTGCTGCCTTCTCACATTCTGCTTATAATTGATACTTCACTACCTTTCTTTCCAAATCCCATGTCTTGCAATTCTCTATTAGCTCTTGCTTTTAGCCATTCAAAATACATTCAATGCGTTCTTTATCATTTGCCCAACCTTCCTGTTCTTCTACTAATTTCTATTCTTATAGCAACTTGGATTTTATTTTTTTTTAATAATATGACCTTGTTCCACAATTTCGTGGCTTTTTTCTATTATCTCCTTCTTATGTGCTTCCAATTGTTGTCTTAAATTTCCTTCCAACTTATTCACTGTAAGCTGCAATTGGAAAATTTGACCTAATATTATGTTCGTGAGATTCCTTCCTTCTAATGTTTCTATATTCAAAATTAGAAGCTCCGTCGTCCTCTCAATTACTGAATAAATTAGAGCCTTCCTTGGTATAATCACTAGAATAGTCTCCCATTCTATTGCTTGACTTGATTCCACAATTTCATGTACATGTATCCTTGGACTAGTTGTTGGTGCTATCAGACTTCAAACACATCATGGAGGTACTAGAGAGGATATATTTCTTTTAATTATTTGTGATGTTTGATTCAATGTATATATAATCATCAAGTGCACGTAATTGGAGTAGAGTAGGGATGCAAACTTTCTCATCTTTCACTTGGCTACCATCTTCGCATGGATTTTGGTTGTTACGAACACTGTCTAATTAAATAACATTCTTTTCAACGTTCCTATCGCTGCAAACAATAGCTATTTGGACATATATGTAATATGTTGATTCAAGCCTAGCTGCTTCTAAACAAATCACATTTACTCCATCAGCTTCAGTGTGAGTGCCTCCACTACCTTCTAGCCTTGATTCCTCTCTAATGACAACTTACCACCTTTAAAATAATTCCCCAGTCTAAAATCAGTAGACACTTTGATGCCCATCACAAGCTCACTAATCGGTAGATGTAATATCATCTACAAGGTATTTTCATCAATTCCAATTATCCTCCCATTTACTATACTCAAATCATTCTCTAGGTCGTAATTTGCTATATACTCTGTCACCAATTTCATATCAATTGGTAGAAAATTATTTGCCTCTCTAAAAAATGTATATAGTTGTGCATTTTTAAAATCCCTCTACTTTTGTGAGAACCAACGTATTTCCAACTTCATAGGCTCTATGTTGGTGATCACCACTAATGATGGCGACTGCAAATTACTCTTATTTTTCACATTTTAGACACTCTCCTCTCTGTCAAAGCTCTCTTTGACCTTTCCATCAACATTGTGGATTATAATTTGCTTCTCACTTCTCATTCACGGTAACATTATTTTTGTTGATTGTAAAAAATGCTACGCTCTACTACATATGCTTCACACAACAATATTCAAAAACTTCCGCTAAGTGCCCTGCTCTTAATCTTTTACTCAGGGTCTAAATCATCAATATTTAATGTAGTGCACCATAACTTCACATCTATTTTTCTTAATTAGGCAGTAATAGTATCCAAAATTCACCATCAACCGTCTTTTCTAACCATCATGCACCTACAATATAGATAATCTTATCATAAATAGGTGTATTCTCTTTCCTCTTATTTTTAAAATTCGTCCCAATTTTATATACAATAAAATCATAATCGGTTTTTGCTGATTCAGGTGGTGAATTGAATATCCATCAAATCTTTTAATTGAATTAAACCATTAGGAAAGGCATCCACTATTCAATACGGTCCATGCCAATGGATTTGAAATTTCTTCAAAAAATTGTGAAATCGGCTATCATAAAGAAGTACTAGATCATTAGGCAAAAAAGATTTAGGACGTAATTTATTATCATAATAGCTCTTACAGTGATGTTGTATAGCTTCTATAGTCAAAAGAGCCATAATCCAAACTTCATCCAATTTGTCCAATTATGCTAACCAATATTGAAGGGAGTCTTTGTCACCAAGACATTTATCCAATGCAATTTTTAAACTCTGAACTTCCAATTTAATTGATAATATTGCGTCTTATCCGTACACTAATTGGAATAGTATGGAATTGGTCATTACTTTATATGCCATATGATATGCACACAAAGCTGCAAATAATTTTATATCCCAATCTATTCCCGCTTCAAACATCATTTTTGTTAACACTTTATATAAAATACCATTGGTCTTTTCAGTCTGTCCATTAGCTTAAAGGTGATATGGGATTATTTTTTGATGTTTAATCTCATATTTATCCATCAAGGCTACAATCGTAGCATCAATAAAAAGGATTCCTCAATCACTAACCAATTCTTTGGGACATCTAAAACAAGTGATAATATTCTCATATAAAAATGTGGCTATTATATTGGCATTATCAGTTTTTGTTGCCATCGCCTCAATCCATTTTGTGATATAATCAGTTGCTATCAAAATATATCTTTTCTATCTATTTTATGAGGCTGGTATAGTTGGTCCTACAAAATCAATACCCCATTTTTCAAATGGTGCTTGTGCCAAAATGGATACCAACGGCATAGTAGAAATACCAGTAGATCTATCAATACACTGACAAAGATCACAGCATCGGATATATTGGTGTGTATCTGAAAACATTGTTGGCCACCAATATCGAGCCATTAAAGCTTTTCGAGCAATGCTATCATCAGTAAAGTGTCCACCGCAACTATCTAAGTGAAATCCATCCAATATGATACATACTTCACTTTGAAATATACAACAGCGTAAAATTCCACCCTTCTCTTATTTATACAAAGCATCACCTATCATGGTATATGGAGCACTTTTCAAAATCAGACGACGCTTAAGTTTCTCGCTATGAATGGAAACATTTGGAAAGTCAAATATTAAATCAATTCATTATATTTTGATGAAATTACATCCATGGCAAATAATTTTGCATCCGGAAGTACATTACTGATGGATTCATTTTCCAATATATTAGTCAGACGGGATAAATGGTCCACATTGGCATGTTTCTTTCTTAGTCAAACATTAATAATAAAATTAAATTCTTGAAGCAGTAACATCCATGAAATAATACGTCCACTTAATTGAAGTTTATTGACCATATATTCAAGAGCATCATAAACAACATGAAACACAAATGGATAACCAAACATATAATGCCAAAATTTTTGTACAAAGTAGATCATATCCAAGGCTTCTCGTTCAATCGTAGTGTAATTTTGTTCCGTAGCAATGAATTGTCGACTAGCATAATATATTAGATGATTCAAATTCTTTTTAACTTTTTGACTTAGCACGGCGTCATACTGTAATTACTTATAGTATGTAAAAATTAGTTAAAATATATTATATGTTTATGAATCTAGATGTGTGTTAGAATGGTTAGTAAGTTAAATTAAAAATGGTTGATAGAAGAAACTTTTTTTTTATTTTATTTTACTTATTTTACTTATGGTATTTAAAAATTATAAGATCTAAATATTTAGTATGAAGCCTTGAGAGAAGGTGGGGACTTAAGGATGAAAATTTAAGCTAGTAAGAGGTTAATTGGGAGGGATGAAATTAAGCCATGATCGGATGAAGGCAAGGAATAGGGAACTTCATCCCTATTGGTCGAATACCATGCCCAATGGGCTTTGAGGAGGTTGCCCGCGACCTTAACAAGGGGTTTTTGGCGACTTCAAAGGGAGGATTTGCAATTTCAGAGGTAGGGTTGTAAAGTTTAGGATTTGGGTATAGTTTGAGAGGAAATTTTAGGCGATTTGGAGTTAGGGTGAAGAAGTTATAGAGTGGATTTCATACATACTGTCACTCTTTTGGGATTTTGCGGAGTTGTACGGAGGCTTTTGGAGATCGGACGGTGCAATTGGAAAGGTGATTTCAAGATCTACGTCTATTGTGAAGGAATTCTTAAGTTTTGAGTTTAGACGAAGGAGATATGAAGAGTTGAAGACAACGCATCCAATTCCAAGGCAGTAAGCACATTGTGTTGTTAATAGTTATGCTTTGAGCCATAACTTGAGTTTTCAGACAAAATTTTGGCTCAAATTTCTTGGAGAATGTGAAATGTTGTGTTAGAAAGCTATACATACAAATTTTATGAAATTTGAGCTTATGGTTTGTGAGATATGAAGAAATTTGTATGCGGGTGTATAAAGACAAGGGTTTGAAGCGACTGTTAGGATTTTCAAGATATCTCAAGATCCGCAATGAATTTGCAGTTGAAAATTGTTGTAGAGGTTGATAAGAATACATCAGTACTTCATGTAAAATTTTACCATGTTTGGACGGTCGGATCAGGAGATATGAGATGTTGAAGTTTGGAAAAATTTCCACATAAAGATATATAAGGTTTTAGAGGATTTTATCATACTTTGGATGTTGTTAGTTACTTGAGGCTTATGTATTTGATGTAATTTCTCAAAAAGAAAATATATATATATATAAACTTTGAGTTTTCCTCATTTTTGAAGCTTGATTGAGAAATTAGTGACAGCTAGAAGCCCAGCGCTTTCTTAAGGCAAATTCTCTCTACCCCGACATATTGGTGCTTCCACTGAGAGAGCCTTGAGGCATTAGTTACTCAATAAGTGAAGATGGGGGATCAAAACCCAAGTTTTGGATTATCCGGGGGAGTGGTTGCTCAAGACCTTTTCAAGGCATTTGCCCAGTTTATGGAACAAAGGCAATAGGTGCAAGGAGATGAAAAAAAGACCTCTAAAGCCTTACAAGCAGTAGTGGACAAGATTGGGAGGTTTGATGGGAGGAACATCACTAAGTTCTTAAGGATTTACACATATGAATTGGAGGTACATCAAGTTTCAGAACTAAAAATGATTACCACCTTTGATTTGGTAATTATACCTGAAATCAGGGAGAGGGTGCAAGAGTTGCATAAACAGGATATATCGTGGGGGAGATTTGAGGAGTTGCTGAAGGATGAGTTTTTTGAGGAAGACTTAGAAAGGATGACTAAAAGATCATTCTTAGAATGGATTGAACATAGGCCAGGAAACTAGATGGCTCTGAATGAATTAATCAGGGAGTTTGAAAAGAAGTTTGGCCAATTGCCACGACAAGAGAGACAGTTATTGGATACTAGAAAGACTGAGTTGTTTTTGCAAACAACTAATGAAGATTTGGAAGACAAGCTACTTTTTCATCTTGCAGATAGGAAATCTGAGAGTGGTTTTACAAATAATTGGAGATTGGTGAAAGAAACAGTAACACTTGTGGCCAAGCAATAGAGAATGAAGACTCGTGGCTTATCATCACGATTGGAGCAAGTACCTACATTTCAAACTTCAGTATCATCTCAAAAGGTGATGAAGATTGTCCAGGAAGACACTCTTGAGGAATTGATCAAGGGCATATAGGATCTTAGGGTTGAAATGACTGAATTGAAGAAATCTCAAGTTGCAAATTCATCAAAGCCAACCAAAGGTTTCAAGGGATTTGTGGAGAGATGTATGTGGTGTGATAGTCCAAATGACAAGCGTGGTGAGTGTGACAATTATAAGAGTGCAATCAAGGAGGGTATTATATATTTTAAGGAGGGCGAGGTAAGACTCACAGGGTCTGATGAGTCTTTGAGGACCAACTTTGGGAAAGGAGGCATGAAAAAGTTGGTAGAAGAGTAGGCATATAAAACTAGTGCCATGCATGGGAAAGAAGCATAGTCTTATTCTATTACGGTTGAACAGAAAACAATTAAGGCTATTTTTTCACTAGCTACAGAGGCTATGATCAGGGGAGCTGAAGCTATCAAGGAGATGACTAGATGGAATGATCCAGTTGACGCTATTAACATCAAAGCATTTTTAGGTGGAAACCAACAGAGTGATGGTGTGCATGATGCTATGGTTGAAGAGAAGAGAGGTAGAGCTGTTCAAGAGGAGGATGTTGGAGAACCTATAATCAAGAAGAGATCTCCACGAAACAAAGAAACTTTTTCAGAGCAAAAATCGGAGAAGGTGTCTCCTTTTATTCGTCCTGGTGATTCACCACCATCAAAAGAGTGGTGGGAGAAGGAGAAAGAGCAAGAGAAGGATGGCACATATAAAACCAAAGGTAAAAATCTTGCCTACAAGCTTCAATCTGATATTGAAACATCCACAGATATGAAGAGTATCTTGGAAGAAAAGATTTTGGATGCTAAGATTGAATTCACTCTAAGAAAAGCTCTTGGTATAGCCAAGAGAGATTTCCATGAGTTAATCATTGATGTGATAAAAAGAAAGAGGCAAATGACAGCTGAAGCTAGCATGGTAGAAGCATTGGATACTCATGTGATCAAGGATGAGGAAGAGGAGATAGGGCAGGTTTTTGTACACACTGTATTATGAGAGTTTGGAAGCAAGGGTGATATGGAGAATAGACTTCAGATCAATCATGTAAAGGATATAGAAGGGCATCAAACAAATGACATACTTATGGAATCTGGCAAAGAAAAGAAGATTATACAGGAAGCACGTGTTATTAGCTTCTCAAAAGAAGATGGTGACGAGTTGGGGAATAATATCTACTCAATTTTTTATTGGGCTAGAGCTACGACATATACTTATGTGAGATTGGGAAACTGTAAGGACACAGTCTTAGCTTTAGTTGATTATGGATCAGAAATCAACATCATGTCTAGGCGGGAGTATGAAAAGCGTAAGTGGCCAATCGATATCAACCATAGTTGGGTGATTAGAGCTGCAAATAACCAGCAAGGTGATTTATATGGAGCTTGTCCAACTGTGAAGACTAGAATCGGAGATGTGGAAGTGGAACAAAACTTCTTCGTGCAAAATTTTGCTACATATCCGATAATACTTGGTCAACCTTATATTAGAGCTGCTAGAATGGAAACTAGAGTCTTGAATGATGGCTCACATTATGCCAGGATTCGTAGTTGTGATGGAAAGAAGGTTGTGCAATTTCTTTTTATAAAGCCTATTCATAAAAAGCACAGAAAGCAGCTAAGAGAGATGCCTTTAGAGCCAAGAAACACTTTCTTAGGTTTCTAAAGGGCACCCATGTAGGATGGAGGTACATGGGTGCAAAATAGATTATCTCCAAACTCCAACATAGAAAATTTTGGTTTTAGATTTTGGATTTGATTGGCAATAGGTTTATGAGTTTTCAAAGGGTTGAGGATTTGAATCTTGTAAATAGAAGAAGGATACAAAAATAAGAGAAAAATTTAAAAAGAGTGGATTTAGTTTCAAATGATGAAGTTGTAGTAGGAATAACAGAAGAAATAAGTTTAGAAGATGGTTTGGTATAAGCTTAGGATGAAGATACTATAGTAGAGATATACTCAAGAAAAGAAGCTAAGGAGCCAGGTTGGAAAGAAAAGTGCAAAATTGGACATTAATTTATTCAAGAATCGTTGGTTAAGCTGAAGACTGGAGGGGGTGATTTCTTGGCACATACCGGAGGATGTGCAGGTTGAGAGGAAGTAGATGTCATACTGTAATTACTTACAGTATGTAAAAATTAGTTAAAATATATTATATGTTTATGAATCTAGATGTGTGTTAGAATGGTTAGTAAGTTAAATTAAAAATGGTTGATAGAAGAAACTTTTTTTTTATTTTATTTTACTTATTTTACTTATGGTATTTAAAAATTATAAGATCTAAATATTTAGTATGAAGCCTTGAGAGAAGGTGGGAACTTAAGGATGAAAATTTAAGCTAGTAAGAGGCTAATTGGGAGGGATGAAATCAAGCCATGGTCGGATGAAGGCAAAGAATAGGGAACTTCATCCCTATTGGTCGAATACCATGCCCAATGGGCTTTGAGGAGGTTGCCCGCGACCTTAACAGGGGGTTTTTGGCGACTTCAAAGGGAGGATTTGCAATTTCAGAGGTAGGGTTGTAAAGTTTAGGATTTGGGTATAGTTTGAGAGGAAATTTTAGGCGATTTGGAGTTAGGGTGAAGAAGATATACTTGTTCAAAGTTACCGTCACTCTTTGGGATTTGGCAGAGTTTTACTTGAGGCTTTGGAGCATCGGACGCTTAAATTGGAAAGGTGATTTCAAGATCTACGCCTACGCGGCGAATTCTTAAGTTTTGAGTTTAGACGAAGGAGATATGAAGAGTTGAAGACACCCATCCAATTCCAAGGCGTAGTTACTACTTGTGTCATATTGGGCCATTTTGAGCCATAACTTGAGTTTTCAGACAAAATTTTGGCTCAAATTTCTTGGAGAATGTGAAATGTTGTGTTAGAAAGCTATACATACAAATTTTATGAAATTTGAGCTTATGGTTTGTGAGATATGAAGAAATTTGTATGCGGGTGTATAAAGACAAGGGTTTGAAGCGACTGTTAGGATTTTCAAGATATCTCAAGATCCGCAATGAATTTGCAGTTGAAAATTGTTGTAGAGGTTGATAAGAATTCATCAGTACTTCATGTAAAATTTTACCATGTTTGGACGGTCGGATCAGGAGATATGAGATGTTGAAGTTTGGAAAAATTTCCACATAAAGATATATAAGGTTTTAGAGAATTTTATCATACTTTGGATGTTGTTAGTTACTTGAGGCTTATGTATTTGATGTAATTTCTCAAAAAGAAAAAATATATATATATATAAACTTTGAGTTTTCCTCATTTTTTAAGCTTGATTGAGAAATTAGTGACAGCTAGAAGCCCAAAGGTCAAGGCAAATTCTTTTCTACCTCGACAACGAATCCAATAGCTACATTGGATGCATTAACATAAACATGGAATAGCTTTGTCTAGCATAGTGTCATATTACATTTACATGCAGTATATAAAAATATTATATTTTTTTATTTATTTTTATTATCTATATATAAGTATTAGAGGCTATTTTGAACATTTAAAGAA